>JAANQP010000556.1:0-13811 GCA_011320165.1 Fusarium protoensiforme | reverse complement strand
GGGTGAAGGAGGGCTGGATAAAAGAGAGAGGACAAGGGGAAGCGAGGGAGATAAGAGAGGGAGAGGCTAAAACAAAGCAAAAGACATTGGGGGTGTGATTGACGCGGGGGCGGGGGAATTGGATGCGGCGCGGATCGTGGTAGGCCAATTCAAAGCGTTGAAGCAGAAGATGGCTTGTGAGCTGGACAAGCTGTGCGTAGAGGCTGCATTGCTGGCTTGTGACGATAGCCAGTCTAGAGCCGTGCCGGGATCGGAAACAGCGTTTGAGGCTGGCATGTGCATCGCCAGTCGAGGTCATGACACCCAAAGGCTGCGCTACTGTATGTATCCAAGACGTTTAAGGCGGCTGAAAGGCGGGGGTGATGGACAGGAGGTGCAGCGTAGATCCCGAGGCCGTGGGGAGGGTGGGATTCAAGTCCGAGGAGATATGTGACGAAGTATGCAGCAGCAGCAGCCAAAAGCAAAGCAAAGCAAAGCGAGGAGGGGAGGATACAGCAAGCGAGGGAGGGAGAGAGGCGTTGGGAGATATGCGAGGCATGATATTGGGATGGTGTTGAGGGGGGACAAGAAGGAGGGCACACAGACCAAGATGCAAACACACAGACGCAGGCGGTTCAAAGCGGGCGTTGGAGCTTATCTCGAGTCCACCAAGGGAACCTCGTCTCATCCTATCACGGTTGACGGTCTCTTCATCTGATGCCTGCTTCCCCAGGTTTCCCCAGATTCCTCACCCCGGCATATCTCCAAGCGAAGGTGTTGTAAAGCAGCAAAAATGATGCATTCGTGCAAGGGAGGTACATATTGAACACTGTCGTGGCTGCCTCATGTGCAAGTCAGACACCCACTCCTTTCAACCCGCAATCTCTAACCGGCCTCGCTCCCGGTCTTGAAGACACCCCAGACTCTGACGTGCCCTTCAACCCCGGGTTGTTTCGACATTGGTCCGCTTGTACATGCACACCCCGCTTGATAACCATCAACATCCTGACTGCTTGTCTCATTCCTTCTGTGTTCATCCCGACAGACACAACCCGTATGGGAAGAAGCCGAAATAAGTGCACGCGCCGCACCCACCGCCGCAGGTCGTGCTGTTCCAGCAAGCAACCGGGGGAGCACACTCGCCCAGAATCTCGGGGTGGACGACTTCAGCCGCCGCGGGATCGGTGCTCCTTGCGGCAGGGACACCCACGCCGACCGGCCGGCCCGCGCCAGCCGCTGAGGCCCGCCCCTTGACGGCGCCACGGGGGGAGTGCAGGATGGCCGCCTCGGAGAGGACGCCGCGACCGTCGGGGGCAAGGCCGTGAGTCTGCGCCGACGAGAGGTGACGGTAGTCGAGGACGGAGGCGTTGGCGGCGAAGCTGCGGAGCACACCATCGGTGCCGACGCGCAGGAGCCCATGGGGGTCCTTGACCATGGTGCGTAGGATCGAGGGGAGGGGGCCAGGAGTGTATTTGAGGAGAGGGTGAGCCGACACATTGTCGCCAAGTGTGTTGTCGGATGCTGCGAGGACCTGCCAAGTGTCAGTGACGCTGTAGGAGTCATTGCTGATGGATGATGACAGACCATGCTGAAGAAGAGGATGAAGAGCGACAAGAGGAACTTTTTGAGACTCATTTTGGTCGTTTTGATATACTGACTGTGCGATCAAGTGATTGATAGTGTTATATTCTTGCACGCGGTGCTGTATGGGATCGTCAAGTGACGATGCAAGAAGGCAAACGACGAACTCTGTTCACAACAGAGTAAGAAACACTCGAGTATTCAAGAAACCAATGGGGGAGAGGAAAATCCTGAGAGAAAAATTTTCAAGATTTTTATCCACGGGTGGGACATGATGGATTTCCAGTTGCCAGCTGCCTGCCAGTGCTGGCTGCTCCGGGGTTTTGCGTCGACGTCCAAGGCCATGGCACTGCTGCCAACTGGAGAATGGAGATGCCGAGACTCATGATCTTGGAGGTGTTTGTGCCTGAGCTTGTTTGCCGAGGAGGAGCTTGATGTTGTGGAGGGATTGAAGAGGGCACTCGCCGAGGAAGCAACACCGGTTCGTCTTCGTTTTTGCCTCTTGCCCATGAGTTTATGTATCTGGCAAGGTGGACCAGTCAAGTTTGACTTGTTCGCTCAAGAAAATAACATTAGGAGGAGGCTTTGGGGCTTGTTGGCTTCTGAGTGGCGACATTGGTGTGTCTCGGCTCAAGCTCCCAGCAAACGATGTCTCAAGTGTGGTTAATACGCAGAACTAGGTCTCGACAAGGTTGTTCCCCAGACTATCAAGATCTCATAGATCATCAACTAACAAAGACATAGACCCGAATAGGCTAATATCAAGCCGTTCAACCCCAAGCCGGCCACTACTCGATATGGACTGTGGGGACATGGAAGACCGGCTGTGATTGATCGGCTGAATGGCTTCCCCGGATGGAGTCCCCAGACGATTCCCCCGGACAAAGATAAGATATGAGTCAGGTCAGGCCACACCGAGCATGAACTTCATGACGGCATATTTGGCTATAAGTTGCTGTTCATTCTCGCCCTATTCACCTGATTCATCTCGTGCAATTAGCTGATTTGCCCCTTGGATGTTCAATTAAGGCGGACGAAATCACGGTACTGTCACCTGATGGCAAATTTTCAACCTCCCTGCCGTCATGTGAAGCGAGTCGAAAATGCAACCGTCAACGCAGTAACCGAGATGTCCCCTACCATATGGCGGTCAGGTCAGTCAACACAACGTCGACAGCCAGCAACCGGGCGCTTGCGCTAGCTGCGACGTGCATTGCGGCAGCCTCCGATTAATTTCGTGTGTCCATCGAGGTTTCTTTTATTATTGCAGCCGCACACCGTGGACCTCTCGGAACTTGACCGAAAAGTTGGTGCCTGGGGCATCTTCCACCCCGGAATACATCCCTTCAACCGAGTGTCTCCATCAGACCATCATCATATGAGTAACAACCATGGCTCGGCTCTACTATGTCGTCTGTCACTCTACTCAGCTCAGTCATCATCCATTGCACCGGTTATGGGATAGACCTGTAGCCCAAGGCGAGACGAGAGGCTTGACGCGTCTGGTCTCCTAGGAACATGCTCATGGAAGAAACACCACTCACCTATACAACAACTCCCGACTGAAATAACATGGCGACTCGCGGTTTCAAGTCGCTGCGGCGGCCTTCTTTGACTCTGGTATCTGGAGCTAGGAGATGTTTTGGTCTGAAGGGAATGATACCGAGGATTGCGACCCGTGGGCTCGCCGCTGCCGCTCAAGCATCTCACCCTACCTTGATGGAGGATCACAACGCCAGACTGATCAACATGGGATACACCTTCAACTATATCGAACACGTCGAGAACCTAGAGCAGTACTGCCACGGCGGCTTCCACCCCGTCTCACTGGGTGAGACCCTCAACAACCGCTACCTCATCCTCAACAAGCTCGGCCATGGCGGCTACTCGACTGTATGGCTTTCGTGGGATATCCTGAAGCAAAAGTATGCCGCCTTGAAGATTGTGCTCGCCGACTTTGGAGAGGACTCGACAGAAGTAGACATCCTCCAGCACCTTGCCGCCAGACCTGGAAGCAAGTATCCTGGAAAGTCACTTATCCGACATGTCACGGACAACTTTCACTTTGACGGACCCAATGGGAGGCATACGTGCCTGGTCAACGACCCTGCAATGATGTCTCTACGTCTTGCCAAGGATGCTTCGTTCTGTAGACTGTTCCAGCCCCGGACTGCCCGAGCCATCGCTGCTCAGGTGGTCCAGGCCTTGGCCTACCTTCACGAGGGCGGCGTGGTGCATGGAGGTGAGAGAAGTCGATCTTGTTTATCTGCTCCAGAAACTAATGTGGCATAGACTTGCACCTGGACAATGTACTACTGCAGCTCCCTGAACGGATCAGACGCCTCTCGCCAGACCAGCTTCACAAGAAGCACAGTCAACCCGAAACGATTCCCGTGACTCGACTCGATGGAGCTCCCCTTGACGAAAACGCACCTCACCATGCTGTGCTGCCTATCTGGTTGGGTCAAAAGAGCGAGGAAGTGGCTGTGGCGGATGCAAAGATCCTTCTGGGCGACTTTGGCGAATCGTACAAACCCTCCAACGAGAAGCGACAATACTGCAATGCGCCGATCCGCTACCGAGCACCCGAGGCTCAGTTCCCTGATGCTTGCCAACCGCTTTCTTTCAGTTCTGATATCTGGAGTCTTGGATGCTTGATCTGGGGTGTCATGGGACAAAGACCGCTGTTCGACGCTTGGACGCTGTCCGAAGACGACATTCTACGAGATCAAACCGACCTGCTTGGAGAAATACCAGAAGAATGGTCAGTCTACGGAAGAAGCCAACCTGAATACTGGGCCGAGGAAGATATGGACGTCACACCAGTGCAATCCGCAGAGAGGGGGTTCACGTGGGAAGACAGACTGGAGCAAAGCATCCAGCAGAGCAGACGAGAAAACGGCATGAAGACCATGTCGGAGAATGAGAAGGAGGCGTTTATCGACATGATGAAGCAGATGATCACGTTCCGCCCCGAGGATCGGGCGTCGGCCCGGGAGCTGTTAGAGTCACGATGGATGAGACAGTGGGCGCTTCCCGAGGTCCGAAGGACCCGGGGTTCATGATTTGGGAGTTTAAAAAAACTGGGGATACCATTGAAATTTTAGCGACTGGGTAGCGTTTTAGTTGAATGCATTTACGATATCAATCATTTAAATGTCTTGCAATATTGGTGTTTTGTTTGTGACTACTGATGTTGGGTGGAAGATTGATTCTCACCTGATGATGCTCTTGAGTAAATGTTTGTGTGAAGGAGTGAGAGTCACAAACCTCGTATTTGTACACTTAAAAGGAAGGTTAACTCACCAACAAGCAAGCTAGAGTCTCTTTACAGTAGCAAGTCTTACTGCTGCTAATAACAAAGCGAGAGAAGGACAAACTGCATGGCTTGTCATGGCATTGCCCAGCAACACTACCAACTTGTGTAGCTTGCTTGACAATTGCCTTGATTGGGCCAAAGCAAGACAAGCACGGGGGTTTACATATAGGCAATCAAGTCAAGATGGTCTATAAAAGGCTGCCAGTCTCGGCGGAGGAAAGGAAAAAAGAGTCTCAAGCTTCGACATCGATCCACCTATATAAACACCATAACTCATCATGTCCGAGCCCACAACAAGCCCCTCGTGGGAGCCCAAGACGCTATCCCTTCGGGATGAGTTCAAAGTCGATCTACCATGACTTGCCCGCCTCGTCTCTTGTCATCCACTCTGATGAGCAACTCTTTCCTCATACTCTGCTTTCCAAACTGAGGGAACTACTCAAGAAAATCATGGACGCATTGGCGTTTCTTTTCGCTTCAAAGAAATTCCTGGGAACCACCTACAAGATGCATCATTGCACGAATGAGATGAGATTTTCGAAGCGCACAACATGAGCGCCACGACCTTGATCTTTATGTATTTCAGTCCCCGATACTTTCATCATCCTTTCTCAAGGGGCTCATCTGCAGCAGAGCACGCTGCTTTTCGCATGATTGTCCCCAACTATATATAACCCCCATGCCGCAGACGAGATGGGAGAGCAACCCTTGTCTCCTCATAGGGGACACCAAGCAATTCCCATCCTCAGCCCTGGCGAATACCCAAGTCGTGTTGAGTTCTATGCCGACTTTGGTTCTCTGAGAGAGAAAATACTCGTTTCGCGAATGGAGGATCGCATCAAGCCTCTCCCCAAAATGTATCCTTTTCTCATTCTCGAGTATGTGCGGCGGAGTGAGTAAGAGACCTCTTCCTCTCTCGCAACATATCGATCGGATACCCATCTCAGACATTGGCTACTCGCTCGATGGACTGGACTCACGCGGGCATTGTCGAAGTCAGTTCATCAGCGCAACGTTTCGGGTCAAGATGTTGCTGGCCAACCCATCATGTCCTTTTTTGCGTCCCCCTTTTGATGCTCTGGTCCCCTATACTATCCACAAACGGAGTGATGTGGTATCCATGATGAGAACGACACGTCCGGCTGTTGACTGCCTTCCATGTCCGGACTCGGGCACAAGCTTTGCTTCTCAAAAGCATTCTCATCTGCAGAGAAGCGCGGCTCAGCATCCCACACGACCTTCCAACTTGGTCAGTGGCATACAGGAGTCGATATATATACCGCTCGACATTCGACCCTAGATATCAGACTGCTTTTCCCTCGGCTGCTCGCAACCTCGCACCTGTATATAACTACCTGGCCCTGAACGGCAACCTGTTTAGATCGCCGGACTGACCTACCGATACTTGGACCTCACCACCCAAGACCAATATCGACAGTTGCGAGAGCTCGACAACGGCGGTGGTCGGCGTACATGATCAAGCTTGACGGAATCCTTGACGCCGGAGAATTGGGAAAAGCTTGCCACCGCCAGGCAATTTATATTAGAAATGCGCAGTCACTGAAGGAATCAGCGACGTGAACCATCGCGTGATGGGCCCGGGCACCAACACGTCGACATGATTAAACCATGTTTTGCCCTGCATCATGGATGGCTTCCATGAGCATGTCTAATGACCTGAAAGAGCTGGGCCATGTCACTCCTTCACCTTGTATATACTTCAAACCTCTTCATTCATCCGCACCCGTCCTGGACAGCTTTGGCAGCCACCAGTCACCAACTGAATCATTGCTTTTGCTGAGCAATTCAAAGCAACCGGCACTATATATATACTCGACGAGTCTCATTACCACCGTTTCCAGATGGACGCCACAACTACCTCCGGGTTCATTGGAAGCTTATCTGCCCTGTGGCCATGGACCGGGCAGACCTTCCATGTGACCAAGAAGATAGGGATCTCATTGAAAGCTTCGAGATTGACAAATGGTATCCTCTCGAGGGCCCCAAGTCCTCTCTTGATCACGATCAGCTCGTATTCTTCTTATCAAAGCAATGCGCTATGGTCACCGACCTTTTTCATACCATTCTATATATAGGGCTTGATTCCCCTGAAGAAGACCAGATGACATTATAGCTCAGGGTCCCAACGCAGACGAGCAAAAGGCCCGGGCTGTTCATATCCCTCAACTTCATCCCTGCCTTTGACCAATGAGCTATATATTCTAAGCTTTTCTTCTATCTACATCGCATCTTTATATATTCCTGGCACTCTTACCTTCGTATACAACTACTTGATCTGGGTGTGCTCAGCACCGTGGTCAAGAGTCGATGGGGATGAATACCTTCACGTCATTAGATTCTCGACCAGTTGCTCCAGCCCGATTAACCTCCTCCGTCGCCGTTAGGACAGAGCTGAGAAAAAGGTCAAAACAGCAGCCCATCAACAGGGTCCAGAAAGGCCACAGTCTCTTCGAGGAGCTGGGCCATGTGGCACTAGAGGATATGTGCTCGGTTTCTAGGGATTTGGGGTCGACTTGAGAATGTACACACATGTTCTCACTCCACAAACCAGCAGTCCGATGATAAAGTCTGAGCTTCTCCTTCGAGGCCAGACATACTGGACCAAGGCCAATCCTCGTCGGGCTGGTCGTGTCTTTCAGTTTCCCATGGAGGGAGATATATATACAGTCAACTCAGGGCAAACGAAAGTTCTGAGCTTCTTTACGGACGCACGCGTGCAATCCTCACATCGAAACCATGGGATCGAGATTCTGCCTTGGCAGTAATGTCATCGATAGCCCCAGCACGCGCCTCTACCATTCCATTCCGTCATCATCATACCTAAACAATCTAAGAATCGCCGCAGCAACCGCTACTCCATCATGCTCAAGATGCGCCGTCTCAGCCGCTTGATCCGCATGCTCCAGATCCTGAATCCCCCCACTATCCACCCTCATCTGAATCTGCCGTCTCACCATGTCTTCATCAAAAGCAAGATGCGCCTGCGTCGTAAACAACCTATTCGGGATATAAATTCCCTGAACAGCCGTGTGGTCGCTCTTCCCCCAGACGTGCACATCCATGTCTGGGGCTAGGAGACCGTTGGACTTGCTCGGGGCCGGGGGCTCAAGAACTTGGTCTTGGTGCATCTGGTGGAGATACACCTCGTCTTCGTGAGTGCGGAAAAGCCTCTTGCCCACCGGCGTGAGTGTGATGGCGTTGTGGCCTAGCTCCCAGTCGTTTGTGGGCGAGGGACCGACTTTGCCGCCGAGGAGGCGTGAGAGCAGTTGGTGGCCGAAACAGACGCCGGTGAAGTGAAAGTCGGGGCGTTTCGTCCATAGTTCTATAGTCAAGAATAATTACTATGAGTTATCATGTTGGAAATAGAGTGAATCTTACGCTTCAAGAGGTCCAGCAACTCCAAGATCCAAGGGTTATCGCCGTAGGCGTCATACATGCTCCCCGTGATGAGAAGTCCATCGTAGAGATCAAACTCGTCAACCTTGGGCATCCGTCCACCCTCTTCAGTCACGACAAAGACCTGCTCCGTCTCGACGCCGAGGGGAGGATGATGATCAGCACCGGCCCTGCAAAAGTGATGGTGCAGAATCTGGCCAAAGGACCCCTGCTCGGCCTGGGTGTTGGGGTGAGGCTGGTCCGTCTCCAGGACAAAGACCTTGACGACGTCTGCGTCGATGGTTGGTTTAAAGTGTTGGGCCATGGTTATGAAGTGTGTTTGGGTTGCGTAACTTGGACTGCGGCATCGACGGAACTATATACTTGTTGCCAAGAAGCCCAAGACCCAATTCCCGGATCAAATAGTCTTTGCATTTCTTGTCTTGACGTCAGCAACAAGAAGCCAAGCCCATGAATGACGGCAGCGGGTCACGATAAAGTGGGTTTAAATTGAACCATATGAATCGCTATAACAAAATCACCATGACCAAACACCAGATGCAAAATCTCTATAGGTTCCCGTTCTTGTCAGCCCCCCAGTAATAAGTATTAATCTCAACCCCCGCAAACTCATCACTATACCTCCCCGTCTCCTCCCCCTCGACCGCTGCGCCGGCGCACACGAGCAGCGGCATAAAGTGCTCTCCCCCGTGAGGCGGGTGCATCGTGTCGGCGTGGGGGAACCTGCGCCAACCCTTGAGGGCCTGGTTCCTGTCCTTGCTGACCGTCGCGTCCGTGAGGGCCCTGTTCCAGGCGTCGCTCACGCCGCGGAACTGTGCCCGCTGCGAGGGTCCCGCCATCATGAGCTGCCGCATGATGCCGAGGTTGTGGAAGCTCGCGAACCCGGACCCGATCACGGCCACGTTGCTGGCTCGGAGGCGGGCCAGCGCCGCGCCCATGCGGAGGTGTTGCTCCGGGTCTTCGGATTCGAGGACCGACATCTGCACCACGGGGACATCGGCCTTGGGGTTGATGAGCAGCAGAGGGATGAAGACGCCGTGATCCCATCCACGCTCATCGTCCAGCTCAGGCTCGAGACCCTCCTCCTTGAGAGCATCCGCAATCTCGCGGGCCAGCTCGGGGTGTCCTGGAGCGGGATACTTGAGGGAGTACGTCTCGCGGGGGAAGCCGTAGTAGTCGTACAGCAGACGGTGCGATGCGCCGGACGAGATGGTGGGCTTGTCGGTGGACCAGTGAGCTGTGACGAGGACGATGGCGCGGGGCTGTTCCGGGGTGCCCAGCTTGAGGATCTTGGGGACGCGGTTCTTGAGGGAGTAGATGATGTCCTTGTGGCTAGGGTCGTCGAGGAGGGGCATGGGGCCTGGAAGAGTTGGTTAGATGCCATATCCATGTTGTAGTAGAGCGTCAACTCACCTCCGCCGTGCGACAGAGCAACAACAGGCGCTACCTTGGCCATTGCTGTGGTTGTGTGTAGTTGTCGAAGTGAAGTCGTCTTGTTTACAATGGCGAGAATGCGTCTTGGAGTAAACCAATTCCACATTGACTAAACACTCAAATCTCTTATACCGAGTCTGTCTACAACTTGAATCTGGCGGGGGTTCAGCTGCCTTTTATTCTCCCCATGATATCCCAACCATCATGGCTTGTGGAGCCCACCTTCCTCCCACTTCCCTATTCCGTCTTTCCATTTCCGAAGCCATCAGCCGGGAAAATCTGTAAAGTGCTGTAGCTGATTGGTCAGTTGGTAACAAATATGGGGCCACGCGCTGACTTGGTCATTACCCGCGCGCGAGGCTCCACTTTTGGGGCTGCGGGCATTTGTAATCCCTCAATATTCGTATCGTCGCCTCGGAACTTGAACCGTAAAGTCTCATGATAAGTCTCGCCTCTAATGGATCCAATGTTATAACCTGGCAGTTTGGTAATATTACTGCAGCTTTATCAAACTCTAATATCCAAATGCGAGAATATCGCCCCTTGCTTCCTCACATAAACACCGAAACTTGACTCTTACCCGATCCAATCGCCTTGATTCGTGACCCAATCTCGAGCGGACTGCCCTCACTGACCATAAAGTGGCCAATGTCATCCGTCGTCCCGGCTTCAGCTCCAAGGATCCGGTAGATGTTTGTGCTTACAAGATCAAGCGCGTCCTTCTCGTTCAGGCGACCGCCGCTGTTCTTGTAAGCCGTCCCTGCGGCAAATCCAAGATCTCTCAGTTGCCAATCCTCACGAAGGCCAATCGCCGCCTGTACGCCAGCTTCAATGAGCGCATCAATGGTTGTACCGTTTGTGAGAGGAGCGCCAGTCAAGACTCGGCGAGAGTCCCAGGTATCACCTAGCGACTGCAGCTGTGACAGAATGACACCAACACCCGCCTCTGCAAGCTCCTTGGCCACGAGGTGAGCTTCGGCACCTCCAATGATGGCCACATTGATGCGCTGCACGGAGCCCGCTACCCCAGCCTCGAGAAGGACGTCCTCAACCTCCGACTTGATCTTTAGAGCCGTCGCAATCCCGTCTGCACCGTTGATGGTAAGGGCCAAAACTCGCTCTCCGTTCACTACCTTCTTGAGGTATGCCTCCTCAGAAAATGAATTCAAGACAGGATCGGTCGAAGTTATGGCTGTCAGTAGCTTGGTTCTCAAAGCTCCAAAAGCCGCCGAATAGCTCGTTGCCGATCTCACATTTACATCTAGGGTGTAGTGGACCGCCAGATCAGATGCAAACACGGCTCCCTCTTCAAGACTCGTCAACGCCGACGTCACAAAGCCAACACTGGTGCCAAAGTGTGTAGCACCGCCCGAATACGTGGGCGCCGAGATTGCCCTGGTGACACCATATCGAGCCGCAACATGCAGCTTCTTCGTATCGAGCATGAGCCCATCGACAGCCCTGGAGAAGACGGTAGGATTGTGACCATTGTCTGTCGTCGACTCGGCATCGATCGCGTTGAGGCCAAGCGTACCAGCCACAGCAGTAAATGCCCGCGTCAAATAGCCATTCTCAAGAGCAATCGTCTTTGCCCCAGTTGCAGTCGCTGCATCAAACTCGGAGTCGCAATTTCCAATGCACGAGATTTTGCCCTTTGAGATGACCACGTTGAACGGTGTTCCCTCAGACTCGTAAAACCTGTCCCTGTCAAGGAACATCTTGGTGATGCCGGTAAAGAGCACACTCTCGAGCTTGGTGGGCTCCTCAATTATCTCAGCCGGAATATCGTTGGGCGCCTTTGCCTCTGCCGGCTTCGAAAGCTCGACAGGGTCCTCAAATTGTGCTGTGCCATCAATCCAAACCTGCACGGGAGCCGCACCCACGCTCAGGGGATCGCTGTCCCAAACTGCAATGTCGGCATCAAAGCCAGGCTTGACCTTTCCAAGGCGCTTCCCCAGACCAAGTAGATCAGCCGGAGCAGACGTAACGCCCGCCAGCGCAGCATGATACGGAAGACCGTAATGATATGCCTTGGCTGCCTCAAAGAGGACATGCTGGGCGTTCAGGACGGGGTTATCACTGACATATACGCTCGTGAGGTTGTTCTCGTAGAGGATCTTGCCAGCATACTCAGACCCGATATAGGCCTCGACCTTGTAGTACATGTTGTCAGCAAACAGGGCCGCAGCAGGAGGTCGTCCACCCCATGTTCGCTTGAGGATCTGGGTCTTGTTAGCAGAGATCCGCACACCGCTTAAGCATACTCACCTCTGGCACCAGATAAGTCTGATGAGCATGGTGAAAGGCTCGAACGGGAAACTTGAACTCGTTCGTGTGGTCCACCATGGCCTCCAGGTCAGGAACAGTGTAACAATGGGTGTTGATGTGGACCTGTCCACGAAGAGCAGCACCGAGGGCTTCCCAGGCAATCTCTTGTGGGAGATACTCGTCCAAGGCTTCAACGCCCAGAGTTTCGGCCTTGTTGCACCAATCATCCTGCTTCTGCACCAACTCGCTCGCTCGCTCAAAGGCATGTCGGAACTCGTAGCTTTCGCCCATGCGGCTGAAGGGTCTAGACCCAACACGACCGTGAACGCGCTTGGCGTTCTCGCCGCATGCCATCTTCATATATCGCCAGTTGCGATCCGGATCAGCCAGCAGATCCTCGGCACTAATCTCCTTGCGGCCGTCCTTTTTCCCCAGGGCATGCTTGATGACATAGGCCTCTCCGCCAATGTTGTTGCCGGAGCCGGGCAGGACGAGCGAGGTGGTGACTCCTCCAGACTTGATGACTTGAAGCTGGGGGTCAAAGGGATAGAACGAATCTATAGCACGGGCCCAAGGTGTGATGTTGTCCGACATTTCATTGCCGTCCGAGTTGCCGTCCAGCGAGGGTAGAGGATACACACCGACATGGCTGTGCATGTCAATGATGCCGCTCGTGAGACGTCGGCCGCGAGCGTCGTAGACGATAGTATCATCGGGTAGTGACGAAAGCAGGATATCCTTATCAACGCGCTGAATGAGACCCTTTTCGAGAAAGACGTCGCCTGACACCCACTCCCAACCTTTGCCAGCTCGTGCGTCATCTTCACTGGTGCCCTTAACAGGCTCGCCCACCCAGATCTTCGCGTTCTTGATCAAGGTCGGCTTGCCGCCATCGATGTATCGAGCGTTCTTATCGCGGCCGAGGCCGGGAGGGTCCTGAGGCTTGGCACGGAGCTTCTTGCAAGTCTCGAGGTCCTCATTGAGCTTCTTGAGTGACAGCGTAGTGACCTTCCGAGATCCAATCTGCCGCCATTGCGCAAAGACAATAAAGACAAGACACGCTAGAGCAAAGAGCCTGAGAGCGCGTGATCGGCGTACGGAACGTCTGCCTCGCGATTGGGCAGGGTAGACGCCAGCAGGTGGGGGTAGCGAGAGGGAGCTGTAAGGCGGAAGGCCAGCCTTTTCGTCCATTGCCGCTGCTCTGAGTGAGGGTGAACAATGGTCGAAGAGGATGAATGTTATGAGGAAGATGAAGATGAGAGATGTTACCGGGAGGTGGGGGAGGTCCCTTTGAGGTGCGAGCGATAGATAGTGATCAGGCTCCACTATGGCGAGCTATCTCACCTAGTAACCAGGGGGAATGGCTGGAGTTCCAGTGGGGCAAGCCTCAAACGCGGGGATCCGTTGAGCAAGGCAAGCTACCAAGCTTGCGTTGATAGTAGCTCTCCGTGTCAATTTGAAAGTAAAACCCTTTCTATTCTTATGAAATCCTAAATATTGTTAATTGTAGCTTCAAGTTTAACAACTGAGCTGCGCAGACATGGTCAATAATTCTGTCCTCTGAAAACCAGCCAGATCCAGCTGGTTTCAAGCTCTATCCACCGGTATCAAGGTTACCAGGGCAGCTGGGTTGGCAGGATCACCGATAGATCCAGCCAAGCTTGGCACTTGAACAAGGCATCGATAGTATTCTAGAGCCTGTCTCCAGCTCCAAATACCTCTCTCTCTTCATTCCTGCTCCATAGACCTACCCCATTTTTGTCCTGCCATCACGAGCCTTCAACACCACAATGATATCATGCCCCAATAGCTC
>JAANQP010000555.1:0-13838 GCA_011320165.1 Fusarium protoensiforme | reverse complement strand
AAGATGAGAATGGCGAGAAAGTTGGCGGCGGTGTAAGGGCCCTTACATCTGACTCGCTGCGAAATATGGTTGCGTCATAGGCGTTGATACATGGGGGGCTTAGAAGCGCCGCTGAAAGGGTCGCAGAGGAGGGTGGGCTAGTAGTCGACGAGTCTGTCACTCGCTGCCATGGAGCCGGATTTGTGGCGGAGACTGCGACGACGTGGAGGACGGATGATCCCTGCTCCAAGCATGTGAAGTTGACAAAAGGGGCTGGGGGGATCATCACGCCTGGTTCAGTTCCGGCCGATCAGGCTGCAAGAGCTAATTTGCACTGCCAACGACCAAGGCCTGTACCTGATGAAATCTTGGACGTGTCTGCGTTCAGTGACGGCGCCGATATCTGGGTGGCGGCTTCATCTTGTTCTTGGGGAAATGATTTGAAGTGTCCGTGGGGAAATGGAGCGTCATCGTGAACCAACCCCGGACCTGACCAGGAGATAACAAAACTGACGATAGATGAGAAGGCCCCGAATAAGAGTATCATATCAGCTTCATCTAGACTGACTACACGAATACGATCATCGTGCACCACATGGCTGGCATCTGATCTCTAAACTGTTGTTTCTCTGCCAATCCAGGGTCTCAACAGCTGACCCTTCTTTTACCCCGGAGAGCCGGTACGTACTTCCCGTGCCCGCGCCCGTGCTCCGCGGTCGGTCGGGGTACGTACCGCTCCTCCCCCGTGTCGCGCGCCAATGCCGAGGCCAAATTCTCTGTCCCCCTTCCTTTCGGTCGCTTTGAGCCGCAGCCGAAACGGAAGCCACACCCCAAACTCCAATCTCCAGTCGCAAAGGCAACCGCTCTTCACCTCGGAATCTGGGGCCGTGACGACGTCGACTCGGCACAAACACCTCACCTGTCGCCTCAATTGTCTCTTTCTAAAGTGACCGCGTGCCCTGAGCGTGTTGCTTGATACTTTCTCCTTGCATCTCTTGCCACACCGTCCCTCCAGAAGCTCCGGATCGCGATGCAACCATCCCCGCGTTGCGCCTGAAGCTCCATCTCTCGACCGCCAGCTCCATCATCACCACCCCACGCCCTACCTCAACCCATATATCAGGATGGCAAGCTCATCTCGATCCGTTGTGACCTCGGCCAAGCGACGAAACCGCAGACGCCGTCAGGACAAACCATCCATTGCCGCCAAGCTCATCCTCGATGACCATATCAAGAGCGATGTCGGCATTGTGTCCGAGGACATTTTCCACGATCTCTTCCCCAATACCAGTGATGGTAGGTCAACTCAGTACCTAGATACTAATCCCAACTCATATACCGCATCAGATGGTTACTGACCCCGGATTTGCGTAGGCGCCGCTCAGAATAACATTCGTCATATCGCGATCGCTCCATGGGCGCCAAACGCGAGCCCGGCCGACAGTCCGTGGTCCATTGTCCCGATAATACAGTCTGCTACTCTCTCCCCCTCGACCGTCCGATTCTCGCCCTCGTCCGCCTCTCTCCAGAGCTTCGCCGTCACCCTGCAACAGGTTGCTCCGTCCAAGTTGTCGAGCCATAGTCGAGGTGGAATCGAGATTCTCGTCCTCGATGTCGCTCCCGTACCACTTGAAACCGTCTTTGTGAGCTTGGAGAGCGAACTAACAAAGAGGCTCGAGAATGGAGAGGGCACGTTTTATCGAGACCACCCTACCAACGGCAGGGGCAAGAGCGCCGGCAACTCGTCGTCAGAAGAGCGCCTTGTGACTTCTCTTAGAGCTGCTCTGAGTAGTCTAAAAGTCGTCCACTCTGGTGATTTGTTTCCACTTCCACTTCCTCCGCACCCTCTCACCCATGTGCCTCCAAACCCTGGCAAGATCATGCTGTGTGAGCCAGTCGCCCAGGGTATCCTGACCGAGTCAACCAAGATTATTCTTATGCGCGGCCGTGTTCACACCAAGCAGCTCCGTCGTGTTGCATCGGCGAGCCAGCAACTCAATGGCGCCCGCGAGGATGAATACGATACCAGCACCGACCAATTTTACTCTGCTGCCGAGGACCGGGACAAATCAGGCACCACGACCGAAGGGATGGAGTCTGCCACTGAAACCGAAACCGATCTGTCGGGATCTGAAGAGGACGATTTATCGGACGACTCGATGGATGATATGATTTCGCTGCAAGCTCCCACTCTGCCCACGACCAATGCCAGTGGAGTTTCGACGCTGCAACCGGGAACACCAATGACTGTTGGTACTCTGCGTGGCAGAAAGGTGAGCGGCATTGCTACGCCTGGCTCTGTCTTTTCAAACTTTACCGCAACCACTGCTCGACCGGATAGACCAAGAGGCCGACTGTTCAAAGCCCAGGGCCTAATGAAGCAGATTCCTTCAGACCTGCTCCACCCAAAGCCATCCCTGGAAGATGACGAGGAGGCCAGAATCTATGTCGATGTGTCGTCATTAACAAGGATAGGATGCTTTTCTGGCGACTGGGTTAGGATTGAGGCTGCAGAGGAGCCTCCTGCCAATGGGTTCGGCGCCTTTGGGCTGGGAAGCTTTGGGCAGACAGACTCGGAACCTGCTAAATGGCGACCTGTTCGAGTATATGGTCTGCCAGAGGGCTATTCTCAGCGACCCATGACAAGGATTCCAAGTGCGAAGCATGGGGAAAGAAGACTGTCTTTCTTTGAGTCGCAAATCCAGCGACCCACTAGCCCTACGGCCTATGCCTCTCCTATCCTCCTCGCCAATCTTGATGATGCTTCCTATCTTCGCCTTTCACCCCTGAAGAAGGCATCTTACCAAGGCAAGGGCACTATCCCTAGATTCACAAGCGCAGCGCGGCCTCCGTATGCTCGGGACATTACCATCCACCACATCCGAACCCCTATCTCTGCAGAGAGGGCATTCCAGACCGCTGTGCTGGGTGGCCTGAAGCGATATTTTGCGCAGAAGATCCGCCTAGTCCGGAGTGGAGATCTCATCGCTGTACCGGTCGATGCTGAACTCGGCCGTACACTCCAGGAGATGCCCGGCGCTGGAGGCTCCGAGGTGGATGATGTGATGGCACTCACTGCAGGCGGCCAAGAGACTGGAAAGCAACCTTCGAGGTTTGACAGTGTCGCCTGGTTCAAGGTTGGGCATATCCAGATCCAAAAGGCCGATGAGGATGAAGACGGCACTGCTGATGCCTTCTGGGGATCTGTTGCTTGCATCGATAGCTCGTCCGTAGCCATGCATGGCTCAGGGTTTGAGACAAGCCGGATACCTGGCATCAAGCAGAGCACCTGGCAATATTATCTCGGTCTTAAGAAGACACCCAGGAGAGCATCCGAGTCCACGCCTCCTCCGATCCAGGAGCCTGAGCTGCCATACGTTTCTCCCCTGAGGCGTCAGCTGAGGGAGTTGATTGCTGCCGCCACGAGCGCAAGGGCAATTCATCTCAAGATGCCACCGGTCGCAATCCTGCTGACTTCTACGCACCGAAATATCGGCAAGTCATCTCTCGCTTCCAGTGCTTGCTCTGATATGGGCCTGCATACGTATACGATTGACGCCTATGATATCCTGAGCGAGGGAAGTGGCAGTGGAAGCGATGTTAAGACAGAAGGCTTCCTTAGAACAAGAGCAGAGCGTGCTATGAGCTGTGGCTCTGATTGCTGCGGGTTGCTTCTCCAACATATTGAGGCCTTGACAGCTGACCGGATCGAGGCCACCATCAAGGAGATTCTGGAGGACACCAGAGTGCTCATTGCCACCACAAATGAGGTTGACAAGGTCCCTGACGGCGTCCGAGGACTGTTCACGCATGAGCTTGAGATGACGGCACCCGATGAGGCAGAGCGTGAATCCATCCTCAAGTCTATCATCAGTGATAAGGGTGTCAGTCTCGAGCCCTCTATTGATCTCAACTCGATCGCCCTCAAGACTGCAGCCCTTGTGGCAGGTGATCTGGTCGACGTTGTTGAACGAGCTTCAATCGCTCAGCAGTCTCGCCTCGAGAAGCTCTCAACTAAGAACACCAACGCTGAAACAACCGTTACTGTGCGAGACGTCCAGGTTGCCGGTGGCCCTCTTGCACGCTGCTTGACCAAATCGGACTTTGATATTGCCGTGGAGGCAGCTCGCAAGAACTTCTCTGATTCTATCGGTGCACCCAAGATTCCCAACGTCACTTGGGACGATGTCGGTGGCCTGAACAATGTAAAGGAGGCTGTCACCGAGACCATTCAACTGCCGCTGGAGCGCCCCGAGCTCTTCGCAAAGGGCATGAAGAAGCGATCAGGTATTCTGTTCTATGGCCCTCCTGGAACCGGAAAGACGCTGCTGGCCAAGGCGATCGCCACCGAGTACAGTCTCAACTTCTTCAGTGTCAAGGGGCCTGAGCTGCTCAACATGTACATCGGAGAGTCTGAAGCCAACGTGCGACGCGTGTTCCAACGCGCCCGTGATGCTCGACCCTGTGTTGTCTTCTTTGATGAGTTGGATTCGGTAGCTCCGAAGCGCGGCAACCAGGGCGACAGCGGTGGCGTCATGGACCGAATCGTCTCTCAGCTCTTGGCAGAGCTGGATGGCATGTCTGGGGGTGATGATTCAGGTGGTGGTGTCTTTGTTATTGGTGCGACCAACCGACCTGATCTCCTGGACCCTGCCCTGTTGCGACCTGGTCGATTCGACAAGATGCTCTACCTGGGCGTCTCTGACACGAACGACAAACAGCAGACCATCTTGGAGGCACTGACAAGGAAGTAAGTTGATCACGCATATTTCTGACAGACTTTGATGCTAATGTGTTACAGGTTCACTCTTCACCCCTCAGTTTCTCTCGCTTCTGTGGCAGAGCGCCTCCCATTCACCTATACTGGTGCCGACTTCTACGCTCTTTGTAGCGATGCCATGCTCAAGGCCGTTACGCGCCAAGCTACAGCTGTCGACGCCAACATCAAAGCCATCAACGCCGACCCGGCGACTCAGCACCCAATTTCGACCGCCTACTATTTCGATCACTATGCCACACCGGAGGACATTGCTGTCATGGTTACGGAGGAGGACTTCTTGGCTGCCAACGATGAACTCGTTCCTAGTGTTAGCGCTGGTGAACTGTCCCACTATGAGCGCGTTCGGGCCATGTTTGAGGGTGGCCCGGAGAAAGAGAAGGATGACAAGCCCGCCCCGGCGCCCCAACGCGTTGTGTCAGGTGCATCAACGTCGTCAAAGGGCAAGGGGAAGGCTGTCTCAGGCAAGGGTAAGGGCAAGGCCATCGCCCTGACAAGCGATGATGAATTTGACGAGGAGGATGAGGTTGATGATCTTAATGGAAGATCTAAGGGCAAGGGTAAGGCCGTCATGGGCTTTCAGGACGGCACGGCGAGCGACGATGATGGGTTGTATTAGATGAGTGAGGATTTTCTGACTATATAGGCCCTTGTATAATGAGCGAGTAAACGGGTTGCACGTTGACTACTAGACTTTGTTGGATATACCTCCCCGGCGGGATATTATGAGGCTCTAATAAAGAGTTGTGTACATCATCAGCTCCAGTATTGAGCGAGAATGTCAACTATCTTTGGTTTGTTCTAATGTTAGTGTAGATTACTTCTTGGCGTCTTTGGGCTTGTCCTTTTCCGCTGCTGCAGGCTTCTTGACTTCTTTCTCGTCATCGTCATCATCGCTATCGTCGTCGTCGTCCTCATCGTCATCGTCATCGTCATCGTCATCATCCTCGTCCTCTTCGTCGTCGCTGTCGTCGTCGTCGTCCGAGTCGTCATCTGAGTCCTTCTTCTCCGCCTTCTTCTCAAGCTCAGGCTCCTCCTTGATCGCTGTCTTGGCCTCAACAGCCTTGATCTCGTCCTTGCTCGCCGCAGAAACGGTGGCACCCTTGAGAGAGGACAGGGAACCAGCGCCTGTCTCCTTCCAAGTACCGCTCGTGGGGCTCTGGACGGCATTCTTGGCAGCATCCGTCTCTGTCCACGAACTAGACGTGGGGGATTGGAGGCCGTCGGTCTTGCTGCTGGAGGGGGTAGCCTTGGCTGGAGTCTTGGGAGTTTCCTTGCTCGCTCCCGCCTTGTCCGCGGTGGCCTTGGCGCCGTCCTTGCCGTGGACCTTTTCCCGCAGAGCCTTCAGGCGAAGGTCCTTGGCCTTCTGCGCAGCCTCATCTGCGACGGAGCGGACCGGTAGGGTCTTTTCCTCCTTCTTTGTATCTGCGGCCTTGGACTTCTCGGCGGGTGCGGCCTTGGGTGCCGCAGCCTTTGCAGCGGCGGCTGCTGCTACGGCCTTTCCGACCGGAGACTGAGATGCTGGGGTGGGGGTGGGTTTCGGGTAGATGGGTTTCTTTAGCGGAGGGTCGGGCAGCTTCTGGTGGATGCTGGGGATGGTGTTCTCGTCGTAGTAGATCTTGACGTGCTCCTTGAGCTCGCCGTACTCGTTCCACTCTTCAATCTCGACAATGTCCTATCGCGCGACTGTTAGCCCGTATCGCATCATGGGGGTTTGTTCGCAGTTCGTCCATACGCCTATGACCCATCCCTCCTGAACCAGGCCGGGAAACTTCCTCACGCGGCCGCTCTCATCCTTCCCGGCTCTCCGGCCCCAGAGCTGGCGGGCCTTGTCGTCAAAGGCGATGTCGACGGCCTTGAAGGGGATGCGGTTGGCGCGCAGGATGGTCTCGAGGCGCGAGGTGGCTGTGACGATGTGGGAGGAGCCGGCGGTGAGGGAGGTGAAGATGTAGAGGGCGGGATCGTCGTAGAAGGGGTTCGACATGCTGGGAGATGGATTAGGGTGGTTTATTAGGTAGATGGATGGGTTTAATGCGTCGCAGTCAATAGGTAGCAGTCTGGAATTTGTTGGTGATGGGAGAAGAGCAAGGTACTTGGAGCTACGTAAGCTAAGGTACGGATACAGTAGGTAATTAGGTAGCTGCATGGAAGAATAGGAGACGAGAGGTCCCGTCTCCTGAGCCCCCCCAAATCCAAATGAGGCTGGTGACTGTGACTGCGTGACTAGCGATGATGCGGGGGCGGGGCACAGAAGGGGTCCTCCAAACTCCAAGTGCCTGATCTGAGATTCAGCCGCTTCTGATGACGAAATATCAGGGAGATGAATTGCAAAGAGTCTATGTTGAATATCCGCAGTTGTCTGTATTAACCTGCCATCTGGAGGTTGAGCAGTTTCAGCCGCGCAATCCCATGTCCCAGCTCCAACAGTGGACGTCATTGACGTTCGCCCAGATGGCTGGCTTCCCCAAGTTGCCCACACCACACCTGAAAAAGAGGTTGGTGATGGGTCTCATGCCTTTATAGATGCCTCACAGGACACCTGACAAGTCGTCCTATTTTGGGCGATAGGTAAACATTGGATGTTATCGTCTCCTCCTTGCATACACGCGTTGGTACGGTATCTTTTTCTCTGCAGACATGGACAGACTCGTATTGAGCTGGCTAAAGCTGCACAAGGAAGGGGCGTCTTCTCCACCATTCGTCAGCTCCCTCCCTTCCTTCATCCTCCTACGTCTGTTTTTTCTCGTCTCCAACCTTTCTCTTCCTCTTCTTCTATTTTCCCACTTTGAATCCTGTTTTCCATCTTTTCAATCTTGATCATCTCCGCGTTCATGCCTGGAAGATCCCTTCACCGCAAGCGTTCTCTGCCTGGAGCCCGCAGATGAACCCACACCGACTCCTCACTCACTACCTGAGAGGTACCTATATTGGGAGACGACCCAAAAATGGCAGCAATTTACGCATGGACAACACAGCACAGCACATCTTTCCCGTTCCCGTGACCCGGGCTGAAACGCTTCGCGGGCAAATCACCAACTCACCTGCGCCAAGTCCATCTCCAGAGGCCAGCGATTCTCCAAGTTCAAGACATTGAGTTAAAGATAGCCAAGTGGCCTGTACCATACTGTCCTGTACCCTCTGCCGCCTCGCAAGCAAACCCTTGAGAGCTGAACTGAGCTGAGCTGAGCTGAGCCCACGGCACGCACAGTAACCTCATGTCGATCC
This sequence comes from Fusarium protoensiforme, assembly GCA_011320165.1. NCBI lineage: Eukaryota > Fungi > Ascomycota > Sordariomycetes > Hypocreales > Nectriaceae > Fusarium > Fusarium protoensiforme. The sequence continues at coordinate 5,857 of JAANQP010000555.1, read as the reverse complement.
CCGCCCCCATCTATTTATCGATACGGGGGACTGCAGATGATAGTCGCATCTCTCCTTGACCCAGACTGAGCATGGTCGAGATTAGAAGTCTATGTGCGGGCCAACACCGCTCGCTACTTATTCGCATTTCCCCTCATGCTGTGTACTACGGTACAGACGGTATTACGGCTCACAACATCGGTGAGAGGATGCCGCCGCTAAGTAGCCTAGCCTTGGCTGTGCCGCTCCCCTCCCAACACGCCGGCCCCTGACTAGCCATTTGCCTCTTGTCTTGGCTCTCGGTGTGGCTGCCATGTCAATACCGGTCCGCAGTGGACTCTGGTAGCCCAAACCCAAACCTTGCGCACACACTTTAGCCTTGACATGCAAACGGTCGCATATCCCTCACCGCAAGCGCAGGTGCTCGAGTAAGTTGAGGAGGGGCATCTCAAGATGAGACTCTTCTGCTACCAGCAACTGGCCATCGCCTTGACGCTGCATGGCGGGATAATTACGTCGTCAGAGGCGTCCGGGCTAAGCGTTTCAGAGCCTTGGCCGGGGAACAGCATCGTGGGACGCTGGACACGACGCCCCTGGGCCTTGCCATGGGTCGAGGAAATTGAATGTCCGGCGATGCAACCGAATATCTTAATCAACTGTCTTAGCTGCATCGGGGGGGTCTTACAAGAGCTGAGCAAAATTTTCACCTCTTCTCTTGGCTCACATGGACTCTAGTTTCTCTCCCTCGGCTCGAGCTGCGTGGTTTAGACTTTGACCTCTCTCTCGACGACTTGCGAGCCGTTTCTTTTCAACTCACCGCGACGACATTGGCCAGCCATGGTCCCACCATGTTAGGCTCGACTCACAAATCACGCAAAAGGAGAGAGTGCTAAAAAGAGTGTCATTGCGCTGGCAAGGCTCCGAGACCCATCAAGCCCTCCGCGAAACGTGGCCATGTCAGCGAGCGCAACATCTGATTGGTGCGCTGGCAGGAGCCGATGGCCTATGCCAGGGCTACCCAGCAGCCGAAGCGCCCTTGCAGGGAGCGGACCGGGGCCTGAGCAGAGTTTGACCGGGATGAGGGCTCTAGCTCAGGAACAAGCCAGTCAGAGGTGCAGCCACGAAGGTATTCCGCGATCCTCGGCCGGGTTGCCGCCTTCTCTTGGATCCAATCATGGCATCGCGAAGCGGGTGCAGGGTACCATTCTGGGAGCAAGATTGCCTGGATGCCGGGGCTAGGTCGAACTTTCAGGGACCGGTAGCAGTGCCAACCAACCGGGGGCGATGAGGTGACAGCGCACCAGAAGGATTCTCGGCGGGTTGATGAAGGGGGCCCAGAGCCTCTGTAAGCAGAGATTTCGCTCGCCCTGCTGGATGCGAAAACTACAAGTCAGGCTGGATATCCGCCCTCCACACCTTGTTTTGTTTCCCTCCTGTTTCCCTCCTCAACTTGCGCCTGCTCTGTCTCGACGACACTTCTACAGCTTTGTGCTATACCTTCATTTCCACACGGTTCTTGATACACAATCTTTGTGCCTTGCACGACTCTCTCCTTTTTGCTCAACGCAATAAACAAGAATCGCTTTCGGCTTCGCTTCGAGTCAACACCGTCTTTCTCAGACACACAACATCAACAAAACACTTGCTGTACTTTGACCAAAACATCAAAATGCGCTTCACCATCTTCACCGTTGTCGCCGCTGGCGCTTCTCTGTCGGCTGCCCAGGACTACGGCCTGCCTTCGACCACCACTCTGACCTCTACCACCACCAAGGTCTTCACTCTCACTCAGTGCAACCCTACTGTGTCGGACTGCCCCTACCGCACCACCACCTCGACCGAGGTTCTGGTTGAGACTTCCACTGCTCAGGTTGAGACTACTTCTGAGGCCGAGACCACTTCGTCCGAGGTTGAGACTTCGACCTCTGTCTACGTCCCCCCTACCACCACCTCGATCGAGATCCCCGTCGTCAACACCACCACTTCCACCTCTAGCACTAGCACCAAGAAGGTCCCTAGCGTGAAGACGACCTTCTACCCTGCTGGCAACACCACCACCAAGGCTGGCCCTACTGCTCCCGTCACTCGCACCACCAAGCTCAACGTCCCTGGCACCAACGTGCCCGTGTCCCCCGAGAACCCTGAGAACCCTCCTACCGTCCCCAGCGGTGGCTCTCCTTCTGAGTCTGCTCCTGTCACAGTTCCCACTGCCGCTGCCAACGGTCTTGTTGCCTCGTCTGGCTTCCTCGGCGCCGCTCTTGTGGCTGCTTTCGTTGCCCTCTACTAGATGTCGTGTCCATTTTTGGATTGATAATCTAGTTGTAGGTGTGCAAGCATCTACCCCTTTCAACTTCTTGTGAATACCCTTTTTCAACTTTTCTGGGGACGGACGTTTGGAGACCTTTTTATATGAGCGGACATTTTCTGGGGAGGCAACTCTTTTCAACAACAAACAATACGGCCGCTACTGTGTAGCAGCACTTGATCCCTTGCAGGTCATCGGAACCGGCGCATGGATACCAGCGTGGAGTTTTCTGAGACGCGGTGTGTGGATGTGACCATCTACATGCGCGTTGTCTGGTCTGGGGATGGATACCTCGGGACATTTTGGAGTTTAGACTACAGTACACAATACAAACAAAGAAACATACATACGTGCGATTCTAGTCGTGGAGTTGAATTTGGTGATGCGAAGTGATGACCCAAGAACATAGAGTGACCCTGACGACCTGACTGTTGGATCTGTATGGAACATGGGCATTCCGCCTTGCCCGCCCCAGACAAGGTGGTACGCACCCATGCCATGCACGCGTTCCTCTTTTTTATTGCGGTATCCAACCAAGACAAGACAGTACGGTCAATGTCATACAGACACAGACGCATGAGTGTAACCATACTCGCATGTCGAATAAACCTGAGTCTCGCCTCACCCATCATCCATGTCATGCTGAGACAAGTACACGCACAAACATGCATACTACTACTGCGTACTGTATCTCCACGGGACATCAAGTATCCGGGATGTGGGAGACACTCCTCTGTCACGTAGTCACCGGCAGAGACCAGAACTGTCTAATCCAACCTATTGTCATGCAACGCACACACGAGAGCTTGTTGTGACGAGTTTTTTGCCCCCCCTTCTTAGTCTCTATACGGCTGATGATCGTTTCTGGCCTGTTGCATATGCAAAGGGCTACATGTGGGTGTGTGCCGCATTGATGTTTGCGCTCACTTCAGCCGCACAGGGGAAGACATGTGTGTAGAAAGACACTCGAAAAAAACCAACAAGAGCAAGATGAAGAAGAATGTCACTACAAACGGTGAGGCTCTGGGTAGCTTCGTGCCACGGGCCGACAAAAACAAGCCACCATGAAGCGGGACCGTCGGAGTTTGGCTCCGCCTCCGCTGGGCCCCGCCCCCCTCTCCGCTCCGCTCCGGCAGAGGCTGCTTTTTTTCTCAACGGCCGTCCCTTACGCCCTAGAGCAAGAACAGTCATTTATTACAAACCAACATGAATGGCTCGATGCCGACCTGGACCTGGGGACTGACTCGAGCGAAGGTCTGGTCCTTGAAGATCGGCCCAGTCAGAAACCCCCCCAGCACAATGTCTCGGAATACCCCATCAACCAGCTAAAAAAGGATCCCCGTCAGACCCAGGTCCTTGGAGACGGACTCGCCAAGATGAGGGATGGATGGATTGTCTCTCTCCCTTTTTCGCCTCCTTCCCAATATCTCGTACATGTTTTGCGGATATACATACCCATGTAGCTAGGTATGCGGCGCGAGGCGGGAATGTGCCAGAGTCGCATTGGGTGTGATATGCCGCTCTGACACACACAAGGTCTTCCCGCTCCCTAGTTTCCAAACTTGTTTAATATCCCCCGAGTAAAGTTTTTGTTGTAGATCCCCTCATGTTTCTTTTTTTGCTTTTTTCTTCTCCGAGGAGTCCTCTCCTCGGCATTCGTTAAACATCCGGCGTTCCCCGTCATGTACGGTCACTCGACTGAGCGTATTGGACCTCGATGGATACGCGGCTCTGCACTTCAAGACCCCTTGACTCCCTCGCTTGGAGTTCGAGTCGTGCTACTGCACGTGAGGCTAGGGATAGAGGACCACCAAACATGTCACTGAGACAGCTGCCCAGTCACTGGGACAGGCTGGCGCCGGGGAATGTGCCTTGGGTCTGAAGGCTTGGGTTAGGTCCATGTTAGCGTCGTGACTCTCCGTCTAGCTCTCCTCCTCCGGGACTGCGACTTCGACTGCGACTGCGACTGCGACTAGCCTGTCGATGAACCGGCAGCCGGAGCGGGTCGCTTGGATCCCCGGTCGATTCGATTCAATTCGACTCAAACACGGCCCTCCATCCAGCCTCACTGGTCCCGGTCGGACTGCTTGTTTCGCCTCCTCGACCCGATAGCGTGGTCTTCATGTGGGATTAGCACGGGAGTAGACGCCGTGGCTGAGTCCTGTCCGGTATTAGAGTCGGCATTATCAAACGTATACAGAGTAGTAAGGTAATTAGTTAGTTGCCCTGTTGCTATTGCACACACCACACCAATCCCATCCACTCTCCGTCCGTCCCAGTGAGTACTGATATCCTCGCTTGTTGACCATTCCACCATCCCAGTCCATTCATTGTTGCCTCTGTAGTTGTTGTGAAATCCGTCGTCTTTTTTGCCTTTGCTTCTCTTCAGTGTTGTTGGTTCCTCTGTGGTCTTATCCTCCCTCGAAACCCCCCCCTGGTCTTCCACCCGCGTCATCATTCCATACCCCGAACCCTCCCTCAGCTCAGCTGTCGGTATGGCGGCAGTTGCCCCCCAGACACGTGGGCATCACGGTTTTGTCTGGGTTTCCTTGGCTGAGACCCTGTCTCATTGGGGGACGGTCCCACCCGCTACCGCTCCCGCGTATCTGTCCCGTCGCTCCGGGTCCAACTTCTTAGCTCGCTTTTGCTATGTCCTTGGCGTTCTTGCCTCTTGTTAATGATATGAGTTCATGAGATCTGGGGCCCGGAGCCGGTGCGGGGGCCAAGACGTGTCGTCTTCCAGCCCTGGAGACTGAAGAGGATACTCCACGGACCGTAAGACGCTAAACATCGGCATCTCCGTTCAAGAGCATTGCCCCTGCGCACACATCTGACAGAGGGTGCTGTTGGGCTGGGCAAGGTTGTAACAGTTGTGAACGGAGCTGTGTCCGCAGAGGCCGTTGGCTGAGTTGACCGGGCCCTGCAGTTCTCGCACCGACTTTGTGTTGGTTGAAGGTGGCATCATGTCCCAACAGGCCTGTCTTGATTCGCTTTTGGTCATTGGAGTTGCCACCGCTGTCATGGAGCACTGTGTCGATTTCAATGGCCCCGTGTGAGTGGGTAGTTGTGTCCCGTCGTCTCGAGTCGGATATGACTATAGGTGCAAGTGATAGTTTTCCGCCTGCCGCAGAGGGGGAAGACTACCCCTAATATACCAGTCGAGTAACCGACAAGTTGTCCCGTAGTGCACCACGAGGACGATGACGACAATGACCCTCTCTGCTTATACTCGGACGACCAGGGAATAAGCTCTTTGCAAATGAGACTTGCTTCAACGGCCGGCAACTGGAGGGGGGGCTGACTGTGATTATGTAGGGCTGAACTGTACTGACGAACGAACGAACGACTTGCAGAGGCACAGCGCGCTCTCACACACAGAGCCCATTTAGCGGGACTCTCGGCTTTTATGGATATTGGCTCGTAGCCCTGACGGGGGTCTCTGGGCCCCGGAATGCTGTGGCCTTGGAGAGGGGAGGGGAGGGGAGGGGAGGGGGGACCCTCAGTCGACCCTCTCCGTCCATCATCGTCATCGGACGAGTTTCCTCATCTCTCTTTTCCCAATGCCGTCTTTGC
>JAANQP010000554.1:0-18319 GCA_011320165.1 Fusarium protoensiforme | reverse complement strand
CTTGTTGGTAGGGCCGACGACGAGGGGGGCGGGCTTGCGGACGGGCAAGGGGGCTGGAGTGTCGTAGATTGCGGTGGGCATTATGAACGAGGATGTTGTTATCGGGATGTGTTGTCAAGATATCTTTGAGATAGGAGGTTTTCCTTGTGGAGTTGAGGTGAGGTGATCAAGATAACAAGACCTGGGGATGGAGGAAGGGCATTTTTATATCTATAGATGCTCTGCCAAGGGGAAGGTTAACGTCCGAATCTCGGACGTAGGTCTCGTGAACGTGACCAACAGCCAAGATCAACACCCACGGGTTAGAGCAAAGTGGCTTTCCCCGGGTGTGTGTCGCTTCGGGAGTATCATGATTTGATCACCAACAGTCAAGTGACTGCAGCTAGATACCGACGCAGGAGGGTTCCCAAAAGAAGAATGATGGAACTTGGGGAGTATAAGCTAGGGGCCCGGTTCCTGTCACGTCTGGGGTGCAGGAGTCTCCTATTCGCCAGCTTGATCGAGTTTGGAAATGCTCGCGCTGATAAGGGGTGGAGTTCGGATATAGTTCCCGCAGTCTAGATCCCCCATAACGAATATCATTGGGGCATTAGTCTATGGCATCTGAGATGGTGCCTTTCTATGTAAGGCTTAGTCTTGATATCCAAGAGTGTAGTCCAGGTCTAGAAAGGGCAGTGAAACGACCAATAGTGCAGTCCAAGCATAAGAACAGACGCTCATATGGCCTGACCCCCAAAGACAGATTAGCTTGCGCAATCTAGCTTGGCTGCAGGGCATATCATGCTGAATCTGGCTCGTTGTTGATACCTTTCCCCACGCTTATCAACGGTGCCCTGTCCTGTCCTGTTCTTTCGTATGCAGCCACATTGTGCCCACACAATGATGCCTCGAGCTGAACTCTTTTTTTCTGTCAGGAAGCATGATTCGACTCAAGTGTCACGGGGTCAGAATAGCGGAATTTCCCAAGCCAAAAGTGAAGAAATAATCATAATGGTATTGGTATCTTGTCAAACTCTTGTCTCCCCTTCCAACATTGTCTGAAAACCACCACTCGTATCGACCGCGTGTCCATGTCGATGGCTCCGAACTTCGCTCCTCGTCTCAACCAGCATATGCAAGACTTGTCAAAAGGTTTCCTTGGGAGGAAAAGCGGCCGAGGGCAGATAGTTATCCTCTCGACGGGTAGCACATGGCCTCCCCAAAGCCGACGTCCCGAAAACCATGGGCGACCGAGCCCTCTTAAAAGAACTTTCGGATCGAGTACAAGACCCGAAGCCGTGACTTGAAAGAGTTCCCGATCAAAGCTCCCGAGAAACGCGGCACATCCGAGTCGGCTTCTCATCCGACACCCCAATAAAAGCGGTTAGCCGAGCCGCACCTATCCTTGGAGCCCTCCCCGGGGGACTAACCAATCGTATTCCTTCCCTAATCGTCAGGGATCGGGTGTGCTCACCGAGCAGCCAATAGGAAACGGGCAGGTCAACTTCCAATACCGGAACCGCCTCACCAGCTCATGATGATGAGACAGGGAATCTACTTGATGAGAGACAAAAAGGATTGGTGTCCCTTCGTAGAAAGGGGTGCGGGAATTTCTCTCCTTCTTATCGAGGCGTTTTGCCACATTGGTGCCTTGACTCGAGTCAAAACACTCTCAAAGAATCTTGATTGTTTCTACACTCAAGACCAATGTGTTTAAACAACTGTAGTTTCACGAAAAGACCCTTGATCGACGTCTTGGAGAACTTGCATTTCCCCAAGCACGCCACGCGTAACAGGGGGGGGACGGACAGCTATCATGTTCAGCTCATGAGTCAGGTGGAGGAGGGCTTGGAGAAAGGTCGGAGAACTCAAAGGAGAAGGCGGAGAGAACCAACTCGGTTAGGTTTCCCCCTTCGTATCCCCTCAAACCAACATTGTGGCGCCATGGGTGAGTCCTACTGGGATGTCGAGCCAATGGGTAGAGTTGCAATAGTGATACGGTGATACCCCAATCCCGCCGTTTGAGACCGTTATCTGTGGATTGGGAAAAATACGTTGGTGATACATTCATTCAGCATGATAAACGGGGGAAAACATGCAATCTTCACGTACACTCAGGTAGTGATTTGGAGCTGGGATGGCTTCGGGCCGTCACTATCAAACTCAACACCAAAAACAAATGCGTGATATACACAGACCAGTCGAGACTTGGCAAAAAGGTAAAAAACCCTGACCTAGACGGGATAAAATGTCCTGATACAGACTAGTCGTATCATTGAGGCTTGTTGTTGGGTCATGATGGATAGCATGAGAGACTCTCTCCACCATGACGTTGTCTCCCTAGGGGGGGAAACCGTTGGAGATGGCGAATCCGGTAAACGTATCTAATCCGGGGAAGGCGGGAAAGAGGTGCACTGCCCTCACGGACAAGCGGGGGGATAAGTAGAAGAGCCAAACGGAGAGGCCGGCTGGAGGAGAAGCCAAGGTCAGAGACCCCTTGGTGGTATCATGGATGACCAGGGCCTAGGCCTTGACTTCGTTTGGTGCGTGCAACCCTTCTTTTTACCCCAGTCTCTGGGGAAGTGGAGAGGCTTGGATCTGCGGGGGAGGATATTTCGAGTCAGTCTAGTCCATTGCCCCGGTACTGATTAGAGGCCTGGCTAATGTCTTGTCATGAGCATTTAAACCCAGCCGTATCCCGACCGTTTTACTACTCTCTCTTTCTGATCATCCCTCCTCTACCCTTTCCTTCTTTCTCCCTTACTTCAACCTCCTTTGTCCCTCCATCATGGACACCTACGACGAGAAACCTCCCGTCGACGCGTCGAGCATCGCCGACACCAAGCTCGAGCCGCAGACCACAACCGGCGGCAGCGTCCTCGACGGCAGCGTCACATACACAAGCCAGCTGCACCGCCGCCTCGGCAACCGTCAGATCCAGCTCATCGCCATCGGAGGCTCCATCGGCACGGCCGTCTTCGTGTCCATCGGCACTGGCCTGGCCCACGGCGGCCCGGCGAGCCTGCTGCTGGCCTACACCCTGTACTCGTGCATGGTGGGCCTGGTCAACAACTCCATGGCCGAGATGGCGACCTTCATGCCCGTCTCTGGTGCCTTTATCCGTATGGCTGGCCGCTGGGTTGACGAGTCGTTTGGTTTCATGGTTGGCTGGAACTTCTTCCTCTACGAAGCCCTCCTGGTCCCCTTTGAAATCTCGGCCCTCAATGTCGTCTTGAAATTCTGGAGAGATGACATACCCGTTGCTGCTGTTGTAGCCGCCTGTATCGTGCTTTATGGGTGAGTCTGCTCTTTTCTTCCCTGCTGTGTCGTCCCGTGCTAACTTGTTCATCCTAGTGTCATCAACGTCGGAGCCGTTAGATGGTTCGGCGAGGCTGAATTCTGGCTCTCCCTCGGAAAAGTCCTCCTCTTCTTCATCCTCTTCTTCTTCACATTCATCACAATGGTGGGAGGGAACCCAGCCAAAGACGCATATGGGTTCAGACATTGGCAGAATCCAGGGGCTTTCGCCGAGTACATCACCACCGGTGACCTCGGACGCTTCGAGGGCTTTCTGGGCTCTCTCTGGATCGCAGCCTTCACCGTTGTGGGCCCCGAGTATGTGTCCATGATTGCGGGAGAGGCCAAGCTGCCGCGTCGATATCTCAAGAACGCCTTCAAGACCACCTACGTCCGGTTTGGCATCTTCTTCATCCTCTCGGCCCTCTGCGTCGGCATCGTTCTGCCTTATAATGACCCTACCCTTGTTGGCATTGTCAGCGGAACTGGAGAGGGTGCTGGAACCGGAGCTGCCTCCCCCTATGTCATTGCCATGAGCAACCTTGGCATCGGAGTCCTACCTCACATCACCAACGCCCTCTTGGTGTCTAGCATCTTCTCGGCTGGAAACGCCCTGACCTACTATGGCACTCGAAGTCTCTACGGTCTGGCTCTTGAGGGCCAAGCCCCTAGATTCCTCCTCAAGTGCACGTCTTTCGGCCTGCCCATCTACTGTCTAGGAATTGTCATGCTCTTCCCCTTCCTGGCCTTCCTGGCCGTCTCGAACGATTCCGTCGTCGTCCTGACCTGGCTCACAAACATCATCACGGCGGCCCAGATCATCGACCACATCGTCATCTCGGTCACCTACATCTTCTTCTACAACGCCTGCAAGGCCCAGGGCCTCGACCGCAAGACCCTTCCCTACTATGGCTGGTTCCAGCCCTACGGCTCCTACATCTCGGCCATCTTCCTGACCTGCGTCGTCTGCGTGTATGGCTACAGCGTCTTCCTGCCCGGCAATTTCACCGTCGACGGCTTCTTCACGTACTACACCATGGTGTTGGTTGCGCCCATCACGTTCTTCGGCTGGAAGCTTATCAAGAAGACCAAGTTTGTCAAGGCCTCCGAGGCTGACCTTGTGTGGGAGAAGCCGCAGATCGATGCCTATGAGGCTGCGTTTGAGGAGGTTCCTGTTGGTTTCTGGGTTGAAATCGTCCAGATGTTTGGACTCTTGAAGAACAAGCAGAGCAACGCTGCTTGAGAGCATCTCTTGTCAATCATTCCATGCCTGTATATAACCACCAGTTTTTACTTGGAATCAACTGAATTTTTATTTTAATCTTCATCGATAACCCATATTCACTTTTGCCTAGCTGGATGGAGCATCAAGAGTGCGCAAAACGCTACGGACTTCCGAGGGAAGGACTCAGGATCCAATAGACCTCTTCTGCTGTTTACACGACGAAGGAGTCCTTCAAATCAAGACCGACCTGATTTTGAGTATAGAGTGCTCTTCCGGTTTGGTTTATTTCATCCTAATCAAACTGGTTAGGAACCAGCTGTCTATAGTATTAACCAAGATATATCAGCAGTCTTGTGTCTATGGCTGATTTTAGGCTCTCTTGGCGTCGCACTTTATACTCAAAAGTCAGAACTGATAATAAAAAAAAAGAGCATATTTACCTCGAGCATTAGTTTGGTTCTTCCAGTGTGACTTGAGAGTCCCCAAGCGGGCTGATATCCAGGATATCAACCTCGATGATGACGAGATTCTACTCAGTACCCCTCCTGGCGACTATTCTGTCAACTAGATACATGGCAGAAATCTTACAGTAACGCACAAGGCTGCAAGGTGGAATTAAGTCTCTTGCAACTCTGAACCTCATGATAAATATGCATCATTTATCCGTGGTGACAAGTTGATGGCACTTGAGCCCTTCTTGTAAGAGTAAATAAACACACTCGAAATATATCGGTTTTAAGTATTAGAGAGGTTTTATTCACATGCTAGAAAAATGGATAGGCTGGCGAGATAGGGTTCAGCCAGGTGACCTTTGATAACGACCTTGCTCTCTTAAGACATTCAAGTAATGGACATAACACAATGAATATGCATCAGTTATTGTACCAAGTTATGAACATCTATCTTGGCTCTACCGTGATTCTGTCTGGCTACGTTAGCCAGGATTTCTTGGGCAGCTGACGGGGTCACAATAAGCCAAGTCGGCATCAGCGGATTAACTCGTTAAACTTTCACTCATTGCGTCGTCTATACTCTGAAATTTCTAAAAACAGGAGCCTCTTTTCCACTGCTACCTTTGTTCCGTCTCCTTCTTTGCCTCCTCCTCCTTCTTATCTTCCTCCTTGCCCTCCTCCTTCTCTCCATAGTTCTCTAGCTTCATGTCCTTGAGACCAAGCTCCTCCTCCTCCTCGTCCGTGCGGGTATAGCTCTCACGGTGGATACTGGGGTCGGGCTTTGGCGGGTCCACCAGGGGCTGGACGTAGCTGCTGGCAAAGGGATCGGTGAGGATGATGGTGAAAGGCCTCTCGCCCCGGATCGCGGTATCGAGACCGTCAAAGAACTCGTTCCACTGGGACTTCTCCTCAGCAACGAGGGAGTCGCCACCCTGGCCAGAACCGTCGGCCTCAAAGATCTGCGAGTGGAGGTCATTGCGGACCTGGGTAAGGAGGCCCTCAACGGTGGTGAAGCGACCACCAAGGGTACCGGGGTTGACCTGGAGCTTAAGCTCGGGGCACTCAAGCGCACAGGTCTCGCTCTTGAGAATGTCACGGCCAAGATCGGCACTATCCTTGACGTCGAGAACGATCTTCTCACCCAGCTCAGGAATTTCACCACCAGTCTTGACATCGTTGGATCGGTAGCCGCAGTCATCGCACACGGTCGACATGAGGACCACTTGCTTGAAGTGGGGAATGTCAACCATCTTCATGTGAGTAGTGCAAGGGTGCATGCAGCCGGGGCATGTGGCAGGGAAGCTGTAGACCTCGTTGGGGATGATTTCGCCATCGGCAGTCAAGCCAGGGTTTTGAGGCTCTTGGCCGGCGCTGGGATCCAAGTCGGAGAGACCCAATGCAGCGTTTTGCTCGGGAGTTCGGGCATACTCGTGCTTCTCCCACTTGCCCACGCCGTCCTTCAGGTCGGGAGCAATGAAGGAGTTTCCAGCAGGGTCGTCGACCCAGACACGGAAGGGGAACGAGTCGCCAAGCAGCATGGCGCGGCCCTTGGCGATGATCTCGGCGACCTTGATGTGCACCTCGGGAGTCTGCTCCTTTCGCGCCTCTTGTCCCAACTCGAGATCATCAATGACAGTCGTCAAGAGACCCTCGACATTTGTCAGCTGGCCGCGGCCAGCGGGAATCTCGAGATCCAGCTCGATAAACTTAACGGTGGCAGTATCAGACTTGACGACCTGTCGCGCAAAGTCGGCGAGGGCAGTCAAGCGCAGCTCATAGTGTGTACCCTTGGGCTGGACGGTTCCAGCAGCCTGGATCTCGTTGTTCTGAAGGTTGCAGTGTTCGCAGGAAAAGGACATGATGACAATTTCGCGGAAGTAGGGGATCGCGGTAAGGAGCATTCGGGTGACGCCCTAGACGCATGCGTTAGTGTTTGGTCTTTGCGCAAAACTCGAGAGATATTTCGACTCACATTCTTGCCGCAGTTCATACACAGCGACTCGATTTCTTCGACAGCCCGCTCGTCGTCGTCGTTTTGTTCGCCATCAGCAGTAGGCGCAAGGTTCTTGACCTTGTTGCCGATGGTCTCAAAGAACTCCTGAGGAGTCTGCTTGTTCACGTCGTCGGTCGTCATTTTTTCTTCGGCTCGAATTGTGACTCTTTTGCAAAAGCGTGTTGGGTCGTGATCCGACGGATGGAGGGGTTCATGAAATTTTTGGAGGGGCAACTGAAGTGCCCAAGCCACAGCGGGTGGGCGCGGTTATGTCATGGGGCTGCAGCGCAGAGTTTTGGTGGGCGCAGGCGCTAGAATCTTCGGGATGCTCTGCGTCGCGGCCTGACTGAGCGAGGCGGGCCTAGATTCATCCGTGGCAACTCGTTATCGTTCTGGTTGACAGACAACATGATTATTTCATGAAATGAGCAAGACTGAGTGGGTTGGCTGCTTGCTGTTTCTGCCCTGACAACAGTGCCTGTAGACCGGCCTTTCGATTCTTGGCCCTCTTCTTGCTGCTAGCATTTGCAGTTGGCTTAAGTGGCTCGGGAGCAACAGCAACAGGCTTCTTGACCTTGGATGGCATCGCAGTCTTGCGTCGTGTAGCAGGCCCCGGAGGTGGGAGCGATATCTTTGTGTCCTGTTGGCAGCTGTTGCAGTGAAAAACCTTGCAAGGACCTGAAGGCTCAGGGGCTGATTTGGTTGACTTTGCGCCCTCAGCCTTTCCTCGAATGGCTTTTCGCGCGTCGATCTTTAGAGTAGCTCCCTGGCCTGTGATCATGATTAGACCACATCTACCACATACATGCTGGCGTTGAACGTCGGATGGCGGGATCCCTTGCTGGGAGAGGAGTTGACCGCGAACGCTCATGAGGTGCGCCGAGGTTTCTGGAGCCGTCATGCGAAGAAGGTGTGCTGCATCGGTGAGGAAGTCGACCGTTCCTGGAAGCTCAGAGAGAGCCATCGTTTCTGAGAGGTGAATATGGCCAAATTTCTCTGAGAAAGATGTCTTTGAATGGTGTAGTTGAAGCTTCAAGTTGTCGTTTGCTTCAGCAGAACCTTTGCGGACACACACGCTTTGACGTGAAGGCGATCCGATTTGGAAAGTGGGTCGGCTGAGATAACCCAACCCCATTGGCTCTTCGTCCCTTGCACGCAAGCACGAACTTCATCAGACAAGGAACATGGTACTATAAGACAACTTTGCACTTATAAGACTCTCAAGCCTGGCCTCTTATTTGATGGCGATTCATTTTCAGGGCCATAGATTCGGCTGCATTTTCTCTTACGACTCTGTTCAAAACTCCGCCCCCAACTAGGTCCATACCCGCTTGTTCAACACCCCAAACCACAACCTCATCTAAAACATCAACCCCTACGTACGCCAACTCAACTCAGAAGCAACAAGCAACTTTAGGCGCGACGGATTTCCCACTTGATCTCGTTGATGCTGACCTCTTCATTCGCCTTTTCGTCATAGTCGAACCACTCACCGTCCACCAAGTCAATGTCGTTGAACTTGGTGTTAGTTTCGGCACCATCTGCCAGCCACTCGCCCTATGGGCTCTGTCAGTCGACATCATCATATGAGAGGGCTGAATATCAACTCACCTCGGCCTTGAATTCGGTGAATTCGAGTCCTCGGCAATCAAACTCGATGATCTTCTTAGGCTTCGCCGGCTCACTCTGTTCATAGGGAGCTGGTGCAGCCTTGATCGATGCCGACGACTCTCGCTAGGATCATGTTAGGTTATGGGACAAGAGTAGCCTATACAAGTGATTACCTTGCAGTTTTTGCACTTCCAGACAAAGTTGGCCTCTCCTCTGCTTCCACTCATCTCATTGGTTTCCTATGGATGGTGAGCAGGTATCCAAGGAGCTCAGACGATTCAAGACATACAAATCGGTTCACACCAACATGGTTTGCGTGGACCTCGCGGCAAGAGGTACACTGGACCTTGAACATGTACCAGAAAGGGTTGTCTTGAGTGTCGTCAGGGCGCAAGTTGGTAACCCTGTCATTGCCCCTCACATCAGCGAAGCTCAGTTGGGTTGCGTCCACAAGCTTGTCTGGCGTACCCTTGCAACTCGGCAGTGAGATAGAGAGCGAACATGTTGAGGTGTGTATGAGCAGATCAATAACAACGAGACAGAAATGAACCAAGCAGCAAGATGTAATATCGCAGAGTGTGATGAGCTTAAAGAACAAAATCCAGCTGCGTCAGGTTCCAAGACGAAGGTGGGGTGGTGGGGTGTGCGAATAGCAGCCGGAGGACCGTCGGGAGAACAGCACGTGACTTGGATAATCGAACCACCCGTGACTGGCCAATTTCTTGCTTCCGGATCCGCGAAACACCTCAATTGAACGATTGCCGTCAGCCCACGCCTCAACCGCCCCCAAGCGATGTCTTGACCGAAAAGCGCCCTTCCATCATGCAGACTCTATGGTCGAGAGCCGGTCAGGCTCATCGCTGCGGATGTCGGGTCTGCGAAACCGCCGTCAGCGCCCTCGGCCGACGGGTGACGACTGCCTCTCGACCACGCAGAGTCACCTTTGCCGAGATCTTTACAGCATGCTACAGCTCCATGTTTGCGACCGCAGCTGTCGTCGATGCCGTGAAGAAGGAGGACCGCAGACAAGAGTTGGATCGCCAATTGGACGAGACACGGCGCGAATTGGCCGAGCTCCAGATGCTCCGAACCCTCGAGACGAAGCGAATCACAGCCCACCTTGCAGTCGAAAAGGAAGAAGTGAGCCTCAGCCAGATGGATACCCTATGGAAAGCTCTCAAGGATATCTACACGAACCGACCTTATATGAAGGAGATTGATAAGCCTGTCACCATACGCGTTTCCGAGTTTCTGAACCGCCTGCAAGCCGACCATTACCAATGCCCGGATGAGGCATCGATGCTTGCTCTGAGGCAGACAGAATACGAACGCCTTGAGCAAGCTATAAAGGACGAGGAGATTGATGAATCTCTCCCTCACCGAACTGCGTTAAACCAGAAACATCTTCACAATGAATCTCGGACAATTGCCCATCTTGTCACACAACTCCTGGACCGCGCTGCTGCTCACGACAAATCGGTATCCTCCAGCCCAAGCTTCTATGAGGCTCGCCATATGGCGAACGAGGGTGTCTCTTATACTTTTGACTCGATCGACCCCACCAGGGCTCGAAGAAACCGAATCACCTTGAACCGACGGCTCAGAGAAGTGGTTGATTCCCCCAACCTAAGGCTCAAGGAAAAGGTCGGCAGGGTGTGCTACAATCTGCTTGTGTCGGCGTACCCGGCTGATATGCACACGTACAACACCTTGATTGTTGCCTTTGACAAGCAGGGGTACAAGTACATTTCCGAGGCCTTGGTCAACTCATTCTTCTATTACCGACGCCTCCAGCCAACACCATCTACTTTCGTGGCAATCTTGAATCACTACAAGAACTCCCAGAACCACGGAAGGTTCCTTCGTGCTCTTGCTTGCCTTACTGGCCTTGATACACAAACGGGAGCCAAGCTGGGTCGCAGACATGTCACTGACACGCTCCCAACCAAGGCACAAAGAACGAGGGACAGGACGTCTACCCAGACGGGTGAGTGGATCTGGGAGCACGCACCTCTTGATAAGCCTCTCATCGAGGCAGTAATTGGTGGTCTTGTTCATTTCAAGCTATTCGACCAGGCTGCGCTCTTCTTCGTGTCATGCATGAAGGCCAACGTTGTGCTTGGCACGAACACGATCAAGCAGTTGTTTGACGAGTGCATCCTCGCTCTTGACTGGAAGGCTGCTATGCGTCTGATTCAGGGCTTCACGAATTGCCCAAACACATGGCAATCCATGTTAATGAATCGTGACGAGAGCACTACTTATCTCATCAGCCGGCTGCATGTCCTCCTTGACCTTGTTGGTCTGAGAACCTCTGGTAGTCAAGTGTCCAAGTCGGCTCTGGATAATCTTTCCATCTCAACTCAGGAATTCCGCCGGTTTCTAGACGCTCTGGCAAAGGTCGACTCTACTTCACAACTTCAGCTACAGAACTCAACAACCCAGCTCGTCCACTCTTCAGAGAGCAGGCTGCTACAGATCGAGGCTCTCTGGAAGGAGCAGGCTTTTGTGAGAAGCACAACGCGCTCTATTGAGAGTAAACTCCTCTATCCAGACTTCAGTCCCCAGTTCCGCGAGTCAATGGCCCTACACATTGGAAACACGGCAGTCGAGCAGACATTGCAGCTTAATGGGGAAATGATTGGTGTTCTGTCACAGCTATCGATCTCGAAGCATGTGCTGGAGGCGCTGATGGAGTGCGAAGGTTTTCAGGGCAACACGGCTGATGAGAAAGTCAAGAGGCAAAGGAAGTTGAGTCAGAAGCAAACTAAAAAACAGGCCAAGGCATGGTTTCATCAAGAGGAGCCGGCCGTCGTTCTTCCAGAACCGATGGCAATATCGGCTGGGCGGATAAACAGAATGCCAGTACAGTTGAGGGCGAGGCCGAGGAGGCTGATCACATGGCCAGTACCGGATCAGCGACCGGCATATCTGGAGCAGGGGCAGTGGGCGGGATTGATTTGAGCGGAGAAAAGACGGAGATGGATGACCCCTCTTTGTACAATGTTGAGGGAGGTTGATATGGCATTTGAGCCGCATTGGATGTAAACTTAGCTACACGTGGCCGGGTAGACGTTACCCAGCATACCTACATATAAATGACTTTTCTTGTATCAACACCTACCAACCAGCCCAGCTCAACTCGCATTGCCTTGCGAAACCCTCGAATTGATTACCTCGGCACCTGCGCCTACCACGAGCAGAACAGATCCCTTGATTGATTACTGTACCTACCTAGATGGCCCCCCGCAGCCGGAGGCGCCGCCACCGGCGTCCAGGGTCGTGAGCAATCGTGGTACGGCACAGTGGAATTTGACACGACAAAGGGCTCTCTGGACATGGCGGTCTGCGGTCTCACGGGGCATGGTTTCTCTAGTAAGTTTCCTCGTCAGCTAGCACTGTATCGCCAGCCCCAACCTCCCTCTCTGACAGGTTCTCGGCTGAAGATATGGAGCCCTCCAAGGGTCACGATGCGCCCTGGGCTAGGAGTTGAGTGGATGCTCCTCGACTCGCGGTCATCCAGTCACGGGGCATGGAGGGTCCACGGGGCCAATTGGATTGGCAGGCTTGACTCCAGCGGAGCTAGGGGCACGCCCCCTCGCACCTCCCAGAGTTTGTCCCTGTTCCAGCGCATTTCAGTGGGAAGGTACCGCCGTGGCCCTGGAGGATGGAGTCCAGTACTTCCCCCACATGGAGTTCATGGAAAGGGCTCCAGTTGTTCCCATTTTCACAATCCAATCCAACCCACGAATTATCTTCTCCAAGGTAATATCGGCTTAGCAAAATCTGTCTGGATCCCGGACTCGTCTTCTTCCTCCTCTTTCCTCCTGCATCTATCTCCCTTCGTCCCTCTCGAGCTGCGTCGCGAGATCAAGGGCGAAGACTGTTGCGGTACGCCGATGGATTATACGTCACAAGCTCCATCTTCTCTTATCGAAGCCACCGGATATTCCTGATCACTACCGGGCGTTGGCTTGACATCATTGCACTGCGCGGCACTGCGACGGTTCAGTTCAGCATTACAAAGACATTTGTCCACTGGCGAGCTGTTTTGAAGCACGAGCTTCGTCTGGGAACTTCCATTGTCCCAGCCGGACTACCCTGGGGGCGAATCGCCGGACTCTTATCACAACGGCCTTCGCCTTCCAACTGACGCGACTCATTACTCCCGATCGCGACACCTTGCAATTTCTTCTCTCACTCTCTGGCGCAGGTTTGAGTCTCGACGCGCAAAGATTTCACAATCACCCTTTGCAGCATGAAGTTTGGCAGAAAGTGAGTCCTCATATCAGCCAGCGAATCAGCGCCACAGCTCACTCACCACTCACACTCACGCAGCCTACCGCGCAATCAGGTCCCCGAATGGGCGTCCTCGTACATCAACTACAAGGGCCTCAAGAAACTGGTAAAGGCTGCGGCAGAGAAGGCCAGGAATGGAGAAAAGGTGGACCCTGCAGGTGGGCGGCTTTGACGACTCTCTTTGTGTCGCTCCCTGAGCCTCTCCCCTAACTCCCCATGCAGAATTCTTTTTCGCCCTTGACCGAAACCTCGAAGATGTCGACTTTTTCTACAACAAGAAACTCGCTGAATCCTGCCGCCGCCTGAATCTCCTCTACAACCGCTATGGCCGCACCCCCGATGTCGTCTCTGCTCTCGACCAAGATGAGGTTGAGGAAGTTATGGGCGCTCTCCTCGAGCTAAGAAGCCAGCTGCGCAACTTGCAGTGGTTTGGTGAGATTAACCGCAGAGGCTTTGTCAAGATCACAAAGAAGCTTGACAAAAAGGTACCGGACCTTGTAACCCAGCACCCTTACATTTCAACCAAGGTTGATCCAAAGCCTTTTGCCAAGGAGGCAAACACGGCGAGGCTCTTGACTGAAATTAACAAGTGGATGTCTGTTTTGGCTGAAGCCCAGACTTTTGACGATGCCATGTCTGACCACTCGACTCGCTCTCTTGGCCGCGCATCAACGAAAGGACTGCTGAACCTGCCGCAGGCGCAGCTGGACGTGCTTGATCAGGCGGTTCGGAACGATGATGTTGCATCGCTCCAGGCTGGCCTCAAGGAGAGCAATGCCAGCTCCGAAGAAGGCTCCAAGCCACTCCTCTTGAACCTCCTCCAGCGATCCATCTCTGCACGGGCAAAAGCATCTATCGCCTTCCTGCTCTCCAATCTCAAGAGTCTCGATGAACCAGACGACATCAATGGCCGCAACTGCATTCATCGCCTTGTCATTCATATTGGCCGCACCAAGTCGAACCCCGGAGACCAGGAATCCAAGTCCTACCCTGTGCCTGCAGGCTCTCAGTTCAGCAACAAACATATCCAGGCTGGATTTTCTGCACCCGGTGCCAAGGCACTCAACACAAATGAAATCCAGCTCCTTGGCAAAGACGATGAAGTTGTACAGCTCTTCATTTATCTCCTTGATCAGCTGCGCCCAGAACAGCGAGTTGCGCTTAAGAGCCGTGACTCCTTTGGGCGAATGCCCCTTCACTACGCAGCCCAATTCGGGTTTGTGGTTGTCTGTCAAATCATCATGGCCAAGATGCAGGAGTGGAATCAGTTCAATGTCAAAGATGGCATTGACACGCCTGAGTGGCAGGATCATGACGGTTGTGCTCCGCTTCACCTTAGTGTTGTTGGAGGCCACCCTTTGACAACTCGAGCTCTCCTGCAGGGTGAAAACTGGCAGGGGAGCAGCGAGTCAAAGGCTGAGATTCGCAAGTCCATCTCCAAATCAGGAGCTGTCTTGGCCCTCGCCACAAAGTCCAACTACAGCACTATCGTGCAGATGCTGGTTGATGCTGGCGTTGACCTTAACTGGAGAGACAAGACTAATGAGACTGCTCTTCACGTTGCAGCCCGATTCGGCCACGTTGAGTGTGCTCGAATCATTATCAAGGGCACCGAGCTTCAAAGGGGAGACCTTGAAGCCACGGAGAACACGTATGCATGGACTCCTCTCCATGTTGCGGCTGTGGACGGCAAGCTCAACGTGGCTGAGCTTCTTGTCGAGGCTGGAGCCGATACCACACGCATAGACTCCTCCGGCTGGACCGCCAGAGAGCATGCTGCCTTGAGAGGCCACATGGATATCGCAAGACTCCTTGCAGTCGACACGATTGAGGATGAGCCTCCATCTCGGCCTGTCGAAACCCTGCAGCCAACTCTCTCAGAGATGTCGTCCATCGATGAGCGGCGCTCCAATGGGGCCTCGAGCGTGTCGCGGTCCCCCGAGGCCGTCAAGAGTTTTGGTCACCGTTACCTGACGGATGAGAGCCTTGTTCTCGTGAGCTTGGGGTCTATGGACATGCGGAAGAATGTTGAGCCAGTGAACCTGGATCGTATTCCGCTTACTGAAGCCCATAATACCCAACTCGACACTGCCTTGTCAATCGTTGTGGCTGCCACTGGAGCCCAGGGTGAGCCGACGATTATCGATCTGCCAGTGCACGACAACATCGCCACGGAACCTATTGTCTTCATGACAAAGGACGCTACCAAGGTGAAGCTTCTCTTCGACATTGTTCCTACCTACTCTGGCAACAACCAGAACAAGGTTGGACGAGCCGTGGCTCTCTTGTCTTCTGTGAAGCCGACATTGGGATCTCGACGCATGAATCTGCAGGGAGATGTTTGCGTTCCTATCATGTCTAGCAGTTTGGATGTTATCGGAACAGTCAACTTCAACTTCCTGGTCATTACCCCATTCCATCACCCCAATATGGAGGTTACCTCGAGACAGACGTACTGGAAGAAGATGTCATCAACTATGATCATCGGCCATCGAGGACTGGGCAAGAACCTCACATCCAACAAGTCCCTTCAACTTGGCGAGAATACTCTGCCGTCTTTTATTGCTGCGGCCAATCTTGGCGCCCAGTACGTCGAGTTTGACGTCCAGCTCACCAAAGATCACGTCCCCGTCATCTACCACGATTTTCTTGTCAGCGAGACAGGCATAGACGCTCCTGTTCATACGTTGACCCTGGAGCAGTTTCTGCACATCAACCCTGACACTCGTCGGGGTCCTCGTCACACTTCTTCAACAAAGCCTGTGGCTCAGGGTGAACCTGGTGGCTTCCGAGCGCGCAGCAATAGTCTTGCGCCGACACGCTCGCAGTCGATGGGTTTCGCTGGCAGTGGGCTACAGGACATGGACGAGCGCATGAAGCATACCCGCGACTTCAAGTCCAAGGGCTTCAAGGCCAACTCCAGGGGCAACTTCATCCAAGCTCCTTTTGCCACCCTGGAGGACCTCTTCCGCAAACTGCCGGAAAACATTGGGTTCAACATAGAGATGAAGTACCCCATGTTGCATGAGAGTGAGGAGCACGAGATGGACACTTATGCCGTGGAACTCAACTCGTTCTGTGACACGGTTCTTTCCAAGGTCTACGACCTGGCTGGCGAACGACACATCATCTTCAGCTCATTCAACCCCGATATTTGTCTTTGCCTGAGCTACAAGCAACCGTCCATTCCCATCCTCTTCCTCACGGACGCAGGCTGCTGCGAAGTTTGCGACGTTCGCGCCTCGTCCCTCCAAGAGGCCATCCGCTTCGCAAGCCGTTGGAACTTGCTCGGCATTGTTTCCGCCGCGGAGCCCTTTATCAACAGTCCTCGCCTAGTCAAGGTTGTGAAGGAGAATGGAATTGTGTGCTTCAGTTACGGCACGTTGAACAATGATCCTCTGATGGTTCAGGTAAGTGGCTTCGTCCTTGTCACGGGAAGTAACAGGTGCTGACAACTTCTGTAGCGTCAAGTCAAGCAGGGCATTGATGCCGTCATTGTCGACAGCGTCCTCGCCATCAGAAAGGGTCTCACAAGTGGAGAGACACCGTCGGAGTCATCGGTCAACGGCGAGGCGGAAACGAATGGCTCCCTCAAGCCTGACCATTTGCTCAAGGAGCGGCTAGAGGAGCTGACGGTCAACGGCGCCGGACCTTGAGCAAAACAGAATCAAGGATAGAGTTGGCTATTGTTGGATGTTACCAGGGAAGAGCATTGGTATGAAATGAAAGAGTTGACTTTCAACATGGACCTCCCGGGGAGACTGTTGTTCAACCATCACGGGACTGGAGATTATCTAGATTTGCTATTTGGCGAGCCTCAGGACGATTACTTCTTTAGGTACAAGGAGACAAGACGGAATGTCCGACTGACCTCTCTGTTACCCCATTCAATACAATCAAGAGATGACAACTGCGAAAAGTCGAGCCAAGAAAAAGACAAGACCAGAAACAAACTAAACTCACAAGTCCATCTCGCCTATGCGACGTGATGCTGCCGCCGTTTGGGCGAGGCTTTCTGATCGTCGCCGTCTAGACAAGGGTTCACAACGGGCGGCACTCCCGTCGTACGATTCTGCAATGCCATAACGTCATGTCTCAGGGCGCCATTCGTTTTGTTCCCAGGGTCCTTCCTTAAACGAAGCCGCCCGAAGGGAATACCACGCTCAGCAGTCAAAGGGGCCACGCGCATACAGGGGCAAAGCCGATTGAGTTTACTCTCCTTGGTTATCCAGATCATCAAGTTGCCCCCTTCTGCATGCTAGCAGTGTGGTATTAGTCGCGCCAAGTTTCCACAGCTAGGCTAGGGGGGTCAGTAAGTCACCTGGGTTGCAAGCGAGTCCCCGAGACCAGGGGGGGGCAAGGCCATGAGGTTGCTTGTCTCAGGTGTCTGATACAAGCCGCCCAGAGGAGTTGCTAGATACGGGCTTGCACCCCCCAAGAGAGGAAGCGGGAATCCTCCTTTTGGAATGGATTTGTTTCAGTCGCTTGCCAATTGCGGTTCCGCGTAGATGGGCGAATCGAACTTGTGGTTCCTCAATGTTTCACAGTTGTGTGACAGAAGTGAACACGCAGGCGCGAGTCTGTCTCAAGGGTTTCCGTCACCCGGGGGCAAGAGGGTTGGCTAGTCTAGTTAGTTCCCTATCCGGGGCCTGATAAACCAGCAGCAAAGCCCGCGACCGCGGAATAACCCGAGTCTTGGAAAGGACCTGAGTGACGAGGGCGAGTTAGCCTCGCCGACCTACTTACCTGAGAAGTGATAGCTCGCCCCTGTATCTGGGTGAGTGGATTTCCTTGCACCTCGTCAAGCTCCCATTTTCAAGCCCCCTAGCTGACTGCAAGTAGACACGGCCAGGCCAGGCGTAGAGGCGCCGGTTGGAACGTCGAGTTGAGCGTTGAAAAGGAGACAAGGGACAGGGGGGTTCTCGGGCGAAAGGCGTGCAGCGCAGTGCAGGTCGTCGAGTTGGATGTGATGTTCTGTCAACCTCCAAAAAAGCAAAAGTTGGCAGGAGTTGCTTCTGACAAGTCAAACTGTCAAACACGGGTAGCAGGGTGCAGCCGTCGGAAAGTGGCCCACGGCGGGTCCCCTCTGTAGGTACGACGTATGTACGCACAGAGGGGAGGGGGAGCAGTAATTAGCAGCTGAAGCCCTGTTATCCGGGGACTCGAGGCTAGAGTGAGTGGCGAGGTGCTGTGCTCTCTTGGTGTGACTGACGGAGAGACCTAGCAGATATCATAATCGACGACTTGAAGCGGTGACAAGGGGCGGCAGGGGGTCGCTCTGAAGAAGCACCACCGCCATCCACACACACACACACACACACACTCCCGAGATTTCCCCCGCAAAAAGAAAGAAAAAAGCAAAGAAAACGTGAGGAAGCATGGAAAACATGGGCGAGGCGGGGTCCCCGATTTGCGACGAACGGGAACAAAGCAAGACTTGACTTGACTTGACTTACCTGTAAC
>JAANQP010000553.1:0-23063 GCA_011320165.1 Fusarium protoensiforme | reverse complement strand
GGTATCAATGACGTCTCCAAGATGAGTTATCGGCCACAATAACTTATCAAAGATGCTTGAGCCAGACAGCCTTGTCACACAACACTGAGCCTGACCCACCTGTAAGGCATCATAGGACCATCGACCTCCATCTTCATGCCCTGCCCTGCGACCTCGCCTGATATTTTAACCTGTATCTCCTGACTCTCAATTCGAGGCTAGACTAGAAACTCATGGTAAAATCTAAGAAGCCTAAAATCTGTTTTTTTTTTTTTTTTTTTTTTTTTTTTTTTTTTTAAAAAAATCAAGTTGTCTCTCTGTATCCTTGTCCAACCGAGTTTGCACCTCCAGAAATGGCTCACATATCATCTCCCAAAGCCAAGAGATTGAAGACCACACTTGCGATTTCGAAGTTCTGCCCTTTCTGTGTCCGCGCCAGAGTAAATTCCTTTGGCTCTATCCAAATCGACCATGAAGGGTATGCCTGCTTCGAAACCATGCGAGCAAGACAAATTTTAAGCTGACTATATCTTACTCGGCCTGATGAGGCGATTAATCTGAGGTATAATATCCTAATTTCGAAGGAAATCTGGAAAGCAGAAACGGGCACTCGTGAGAACAACCTGTATTCAGTCTACCTGCTTCACGGTGACGGTGAATAATCGATTGGCCTGCTGGGGACTTGACGAGTCACCTTGTACAACTGCTGATGCTGATCATACACGGAATAAAATTGCTGTATTAGGGCGGTTTAAACCTTAGGTGGCCTCTTCGGAAGTAATAACCCATCATATTGCAGACATTTCAAATGATTTTTATACTGCCGCCTCAACCAATTCGACTTGCTTCTCGCCGCGAACTCCAAGGTATCCTCCGATAAGTCGGTGTCTACCATCTCCAGGTCTACCACCATGATTTTGTCTTTTCCCTCGTGCGTCACTAGATGAAAGTTATCGAGCTTTGTATCTTCATGTGAGACTCCTAGTTTGGTGAGGGATGACAGGGCTTGGTGCAGCAAGGGATGGAGATCCTCCTCATCAAGCACCGCGCCCTCTGGTGTTGCAAGGCAGTGCCCTCCAATATCCGAGAGAATTAGGGCTCGAGTGTCGCCATAGTGAATTGCGCCGTAACATCTAGGGATAGTGATGCCCTGCAGGGGACCAAGTTGGTCATATGCCGCCTTCTCCCGATCAAACTCGTCATCCCAGCCGTTTTTCTGTATTTTGAGAACTATTTTGCCCGGTAGACACCACTCAGGGAACCTGGTCTGGATCATAGAAGCAAATGCGACGGGCAACAAGGGAAGAGCTGCTTGAATAAGCCGCTGCAGAAGCGATCTATGTATCTGAAGGCGAAAGACATTGGGATGGGCATGGTCGGAAGGGGAGCCGACGGCGCTGATAGACCGACTGCCAAATCGAAAACTCTTGAAAAGAATCAGCGCTTAGATAAGACAGGTTAACAAAGTCTGGCTTACGATGGCTGATTGAGGCGGTTCCTTTAGGAGCGGCCAGCCCTCCATGGTATAATAATGAAGTATTGTTGAAGCCCAGCCCTTGCTGGGATAGCTGGGTGAGATAGATAGTGCAACGATGAAGGTCTGAGTTTGGTTCGACAATGGACAAGACCGGAGATGATTGCTGGAGTACGGACGATCTGTCGTCAAAGGGGCAAGAAATAAATCTCATGCCTGCGACAGGGGTCTCTGAGGCAACCAGTAGGAGCTTAGTAATATTCTCGATCAGGGGTTGCGATTTCACAATCACCAGTAATATGGTAGAGGCATGGTTAGTGGGAGCAGATCCACGATGTCGCGATTTAAGATTCTCAACTGATGACCACAAACAGATGCACACAAGTATTCGTGCCCTCAAGTGTTCTGCTTCGACGGCGATTGCCTCTTGTTGTTGCAGTTCCAGGAAAATACAGTGGAGGAAATTGAGGATGAGAGATGCCCTGTAGACTGTTGGGTGCTGCCAATCGAGGACACTGAATGCCCTCTCCGGTACGGCTTGTATGGGCTTCTTGTTCAGGGCTGGAGACGGTGCCAGGGACAACTTGCATCGCCTATTTCCATCGGTGGGCTAGCCCTGTCATATACTTCAAAAAGAGACTCTTGGTGCCAAAAGGAAGCTCGAAACTGTACATTCAGAAGGAGGCCATGCAGGAGCATCCTCTCGAAAAAAAAGAAGGGGGAAAATGTATACAGGAGGAGCTCTGCCGATTCTTCGCGTAAGGATCCAAGTGCAAGTTCCCGATGACGCCGAGAACTCGCTTGAGCCCGAGGTCAAGTTTCAGAATTGCAACGAAAACATTTCAATGGTAGCCGACGTTTTCGATACCGCCAATGGTCACGTTAATGGGCATAATCCACTTTCATGGACGGACACAGAATCGTACGTTAGGAGGAGACGGCCTCTTGAAGCGGATTTGCGACTTTTTCGAAAGTGGAGGAGTTTCTGCGATGCGACTCACAATGGCAACTGCCAGCCTGGACGGATTCCGCTTGGATCACGCTCTCTGTGGTTCATTCGTCTTATTGACGTGGATACATACTCCATAGTCGAAGTGAAAGATATTGGAAAGGTCTCGTGGGTTGCGATAAGCTACGTCTGGGGTAAAAAGAG
This sequence comes from Fusarium protoensiforme, assembly GCA_011320165.1. Lineage (NCBI taxonomy): Eukaryota > Fungi > Ascomycota > Sordariomycetes > Hypocreales > Nectriaceae > Fusarium > Fusarium protoensiforme. Next base: position 20,457 of record JAANQP010000553.1, on the reverse strand, counting down.
ATTCCGTACGCTGACGGAAGCTACGCTTGAGGAGCTCACAAAGGAGGGTGCTTTGAAGACATCTTGGATCCCGGAGACCATTACAGATGCGATCGCGGTTACGAGAGGGGTCGGAGAGAAGTATCTTTGGACTGATAGCCTGTGCATCATCTAAGACTCTGATACTGACAAGATGCACTTTGTTCCGCGCATGGATATTATCTACGGACGTGCAACTCTTATCATTGTAAATGTGGCGGGAGACAACGCCTTCAGTGGCCTGCCAGGTATCCGATCAGGGACGAGATTTCAAGAAGAGGAGCCCTTCTCGCTCGGGGGCTATGAAGACACTGACGAGGAACCCACGTGGCTTGTTCAAACAAACGAACCCATCCGAACAAGCCGTGAACTTGTTGGTTCACACGCGGATGGACCTATCAAGAGGCCATGCTCTCACAGCGCTGGCTCATCTTTACCCTCGAGCAGGTGTATTGGGAGTGTCGTCAAGCAACTTGGCGAGAAGATGCATGTTGGGAACTTCCAAGATGGCGTGAGAAGAAGCAAGCCGTTATCTATGATCCGGCATTTGACAGCCATCTACTACAAGATCTTTGGAACCCGTCCTCAACTAAGAGTTTCGACATGACGTACCAGACACTTGTGGGCAACTACCTGAAGCGTGATCTTACCAACGAGAGTGATGGCCTCGACGCTATAGGAGGAGTCTTGAGGACTGTGACAGAGGCAATTGGCTTTGAGTTCCTCTGGGGCTTGCCCAAAGAGTTTCTTGCTGTCACTATTGCCTGGCCGTGCTGTCTCAACCGACCACATCGACGGACGGGACGGTGCCGTATCGAGGTCGGAGGCGGTGACGAAAGTGAAGGAGTTACCCAGAGTAAGACAGTTTAGGCATGTTTCCCTAGCTGGCCGTGGTCGGTTGGGTAGGAGAGATCTGGACCGAACCGAGCGATTTCGAGGATCCCACTGCCGGCTTGGAGTTTTATTACATTGTGAGTAGCGACACTGGGGAGGACAATCTTGTTCTGCAGCACATTCCCCATCAAGAAAAGCCGTCGCGGTTGAAGAACCCTGTTTGGAGAGGAGATACAAGCGCTGAAGTCAGTCTGAAAGAGATACCCGCCTCACTGCTGGTGCCCGAGACACAGTTCTCGTTGTTGATTCTGTAGGCCAGCATCGTGGAACTCTCGTTTGAGAAATACATGAGCGAGGATGGCGACTGGGAGGACATCTACGGTCTGTGGGTTGATCAAGACACAGAAGTGGACGTGATCTGGGACCAGTATCTAGAGTTTATCAAGGATTGGAAGGGAAAGGAAAAGGGAAAGGGGACAGAAGATCGTTGGAAGAGACAGGTTGAATGCGTGGCCATTGGACGAGACAGCTTGGACAGAGGTCGAGAACAGGGCCGACTTAGTGTGCTTCTCGCTGAGAGGGTTGGTCTTTGTCTTGTCTTTGGTCTTTTTGATCTGCTTATGCGACTCATCCGTGGGGTTCGATCTTTTGTTTGTTTGTTTGGTCGGGTGGCTCTTATTCGAGGTCTCGGATGTCTTGCGCGCGTCTGAATGCTGAGTGGTCTATCGGTGTTTAGCTCCTATTTATTCAGGTCTGCCCATGTATCGATCCCTAGTTCTCTCTCATGCTGGAGCCGCCCTTCTCTAGGTTCTTTGGGAACGCAAACTTGAGGATGTCATCCGGTGGCTAGCATTATCTCGCTCCCATACACTAACTTCGCGAATGTCCACACGACCCAGCTGTTTGGCTCCGAGCTGTTCTTCTTTGGGCGACAGAAACGATAGTTGCTGGACAACTTCGTCTGTAATTACGAATCACATGTACTGCCGAGCTTGTCCAGGATGAAAACTCGAAATAGCACAGCCCGCTTTAGACAACTTAGCCGATGGCTGCGGCGGCTGCTGAAGCTGAAACACTGAAAGTGATTGGTTGACAAAGTGAGGCGAGGCCTGCAGGTATGCCTTGGGCTTGGGGGCTGAGCGGCATCAGGCTGAGAAGTCATCAACCGAAGGAGGGGTTTTCTCTCATCATCAACATTCTTCTCCTTCAATGTAACTATTGAGACCCGTCGACATCATGGCAGAACCCATCTCTTTGATTGCCTCTGTGGCCGGCCTGCTCGATGTTTCCATCCGCTCATCCAAGGCTCTGCATTCCTTGCAATCTCAGCTGAAGAACGCGCCCAGCTTGATTCAGGCTCTGTCCAATGAAGTTGAAGACCTCAAGGCAGTTTTGGCTCGGGTTGAAGACACGGTAAATGCTTCAAAGGCCAGCAGGCAGCATGACCCAGCTATCGCGACTACAACTGTCGACCTCGAAGCGCAACTGCGGAAGGCCAAAGTCACCTTGGTTGATCTGGACACCTTGACCAAGAAACTCGCAGCGGAAAAGCCAACATTGAAGAGAATCAAATGGTGTTTGAAGCAGTCTAAGGCTTCGGAGCTGCAGAGTGACCTCAAAGAAATACGGACCAAGATCAACGAGCTTCTCGTGGCGCACAACAGGCAAGTATTCCAGCTCTGAGAGACTGTATACTCTATGACTAACTTGCAATGTAGCTGCATTTCGAATCGCATACACCTGGAAGTGTGTGATATTCGTCTTGAAACGCAGAAGCATCAGAGCACAGTTGTCCAGAAGCTAGACACGAGCTCCCAGGCGACAAGCAGCCAGCTAACGTTGACTCAGCAAACTGTCAACCAGAATCACGCATACATGGTCGCAGCGCTTCAGGCTCTTCATGGGAAGACACCAAACCTACCCCCAGGATGGCATCAGACTGTCCTTGACCAGCTTTCAGCTATCCGTGAAGAAGCCAAGGCCAATCGGACGTTGACTGCAGATATCACGCAACAACCCTCTGTCGGACAAAACAACCCAACAGAGACCGAAAACCCTCCAGACACGGGTCGCAGCCAGTCGGAATTCTCTCCAGGGTTCATGAATTCTTCCTTCCTTATCACCTTGGGGATGATGAAGTCTGGCTGCCGGTCCAGTTGCCCATGCAAATGCCACTCTCCAAGGCCAGGACGTTCTTGGAGGGTCCCCCGGGTACTTGATGCAGTCATTGGGTCCCTTTTCATCGGATATACAAGTAACCCTGTGACGCACTCAAGTTGCAACCTGAAAGAGTGCTCCAAGACCCGATCCACCCGACTCAGATTTGCATACAGCTTTCCACTTTGGTTTCTCAACTGCACAGTCCATATGCTCGTCGAGACATCAACAGCCAGACCATTCACCCTTGCCTTTGTATCATACCGTCGGATCAAACGTGTCTTCTCGGATGACAACATCCTTTTTCAGGTTAGCCGTGGAAGTCTCAGCGGGGTGCGAAAGATTCTCCAAACCAATCGGGCAGCCCTACTCGATGTTGAGCATAGTGATGGCGGCCCGGTCTTGATAAAGGTTCTGCAAGGAAGGCTTCCCTTGAAGAAGAGACTTGAGATTATTAAACTACTCCTCCAAGCCGGTGCAGACCCCGAACAAGAGGATGATTACGGAATCTCAATGCACCTCGAGGTGGCCAGATGGATTGTGGGACGGCTAGGTCAATATGATCAGCTAAAAGAACTCTTTCCGTCACCAACAAGTGTCGACTACCTCGAGCTAACATTTCTCCACAAGATCATTGTGGGCCAATGCCATGTCGACCTTACCACGACGTTGCAAAGCCGAAGCCCAGATATTCTAGCCCTGGTTGATGAGCCGGACATATTCGGGGAGACTCCGCTGATGTACGCCGTCCGGCGAGGTCATGTGGACCAAGTCAAGGCTTTGATCGACGCCGGAGCCGCCATCAGCATCAAGAGGAAGAAGGGAGCTTCGGCCTTGAGTCTCGCGGCAGCCTCTCCCAGATCATGCTGTGTGGAAATTGTGGATCTGCTTATAACGGCCGGCGCAGATGTTCAATCGACGGACAGATTCGGGAATACTGCTCTTCACTTCGCAGTTAAGCACAACAGGGCAGAAATGGTGGAAAAGCTACTATCCGTGGGTGCTAGGGCTAATGCACGGGATTGTCGAGGGTCAACCCCTCTCCACCACGCTGTGCAGTACGACAGCTCCGACACAGCTCGACTGCTGCTCAGCCGTGGTGGAAATATTGATACCCAGAACTACCATGGAAGGTCACCTCTGGAAACGGCAATATGCTTCAACTCTCACAAGACGATCGCTCTTCTCCTTGAGTTGGGAGCCGATTACCTCAATCAAGACCGTGGCATAGCTTTCCTTCGCCGCGTAGCCAAATATGGGGATAGGAGGACTTTCAGAATACTGACAAAGTTTGAACTCAATGGTTTCGATATCAACGCTGTCAACAAACGTGGGCGGACGGCGTGCAAGGTCTTTGAAAGGCGCCGTAGGATCTCGGACAGTCTTCGATCAGCTTTTTATTCTTTAATCCAGGTCATCAGCCGGAACCAATGGGATAAAGATATTTCGGAAGGCCAGACTGACTCTGGCGATGAGGCTTTCGTCGATGCGGCCGAGTTTCTGGAAGAAGACTCACACACTTAGCGTGAATAGGATGGCGTTCTAGCGGTATACTTGGGTTTCTTTTTGTGGTGCGGCTGATTTTGGCCTGATGAAGCATGATAGGAATGAGTGCGAGTTTGCTTGGATGATGGAAGTCAGGGGTAACTACGCACGGGTTTTTTAAGGTTCATAGAATTCCCTACTTTGTAGTTCCGAACAGCTCCTGCCTCTACACCAGGTCGTAAGTTTACCCGTAGCCAAAATATCAGGGCTCGCGTGTTCTCTGGGGTTGTGATTTCCGAAGTAAAGCCTTTGATTCCCAAAGCAGTGCTCTTTGCCGCCACTCCAACCTACCCTAACCCTCCTGCGTATTCCCTGTCGACCATTCAGAGACCTCGAGCAAAAGCTGGGGTAGCGTGACAGGGGAGGAAGCCATCCGCAACCCTTTCCGACATGTTGCCGACCAAGATCGACGTAGCGACCCCTGGCCCAGCCCAATAGACATCTCCTTCAGTCACACACTCCCTCGCCAAGTTCCTTGCTGCATTCCTTCAAGAAAAAATGAGGGGTTCTCGGCCGGGAACACGGGGTTGACAACAGTCCGTCCGTCGAAGCTCCGTGGTGGTGGGTGGTGTGTTCAAGTCGGCGGATGCCATGTCCGAGAATGCGTTATAGTTGATTTCCGCTCCGCATCGTGAAAAAGACAGAAACGGGAGTTTTTACGAAGCCAACTCCGCATCATTGTGTGTGTGTGTCGATACAGGGATATCGAACCAACTACGAGATTAAGAATGGGGCGGAGGTTTTGCGTATTGGGACAGCTCACGCGATGGTGATATCCGAACGGAGCAATTTTGAAGCCCGGATACCGTTCCAAGATTCGCGAGCGGTTCGAATTCCCATAATCAAGACACCGAGTTGCGCTATTTGATCATCGCCAATCGTTTACCGCATTCCTAAGCGACACGGCATCATCTCAAACCGACAGGCTAAAAGCGGGTAATGCTCAAGACCTCTAAATAGAAGAATAGCTTCATGATTGAATAGAAAACACGCGTACTGGCCCGCGGGTTCGGGAAACGGGTCCCTCGTAGACCCCGACGTCGTCAACATCAATTAAAGAATGGTGGGCCATGGGGAGACACATGGCGATTAAGCTCATGGCATGCCACAAACAGTGGTGCCACCCGACCCTCCAGGGTGACGCTATGTGGTGATCTTTCTGGTCACCCGGTCAAGGGGGCCCAAGCCCATTGGTCGCTCCTCAGCCCTGCTCGTCAACCCCTGGCTTCTAGTGTGGAGTGGACACGACTGAAGGGGGGCCAGATCTGTCCGAGGACCTCCAAGTCCCCCGAATTTTGGCGTCTACGGATTTCGGTTCTTCTTTGCCCGACTTGCGCACAGTGTGTCAGCGGACATCGCGAATATTCCCCTCAAACAAGGGGTGTGGGTATCTGAACTGAAAAGAGGTATTAAACCAGGCATTCCCGTATATAGAACTGCTCAGAAAGACTGTCATTATCGATCGTGTACTATCATCCAAGCCTCTTTTCCTCGACAACGGCCATCTCCAAGTAGAATGGTTGCAAACCTGGGTTTGCGAGGGGGTATCGTTGGTATATACAAGTCGGCTCATCCAATGCCGTCCTAGAATTCCGCTCCGGCGGCCAATTCAGGTTTCTTGAAGGGAAAAGATGGTACTTGGAAGCCAGGTGATTGGGATGGGTGTGGTGGTCTGATTCCAGATCAGAGTGTCGAGTAGCGACATCAAGAGATGCCAAAAGGGCCGTTGGAAAATGTGGGCTGCGAAGGAAAGGCCGGACGAACTGTTTCCTTTCAGAGGATAATGGCCCATTTACTTGGTAGCCGTCGTATATGGCTCTGGGCTTGATCCTCTCTTGATCTCATCGTCGTGGGAACTAACAGGAGACTGCTCGCACTGCTCGCGGGGGCTGCTCTCGGGCGTTGGGAGCCGGATACAAGTGCAGTGTCTGAGCAAGGCCTCGCATCTCGCCAGCCTCTCCAGGAGATCTTGATTTGGCCGTCTGCGCTTCCTTGGAGGAGCAGGCGTGCTGGGGGTGCAAACTGCTTTGAGCTTCAATGGTGAGCATTGTAATTGTAAATGGTGTCTTCTGTCGAGGTTCCGTTACCTTGATGCAATTGGAGCATGGGCTCTTTCTATCGCACTTCTTCTTCCTTTGCTGGCAGAGAACGCAAGCTAGAATCCTCTTGCCTGCCACCTTCTTTGGTTGATCCGGGATATTTGATGACATCTTGGTGGAGGCTCGACCGTACCGGTCCACCGAATTCGAGACTGTGTCGGACATTTTTCGTATAGGTATACGCTCTTTCCGAGAATTGCATCTACGGGATTTGCAAAAGATGCTAGTTTTCACAGAAGATGTCCGCTTTAAAAGTTTAGCAGCATCAACTTAAACTTTGGGATATCAACCACCGTCTGAGCCCTTGATGAGACCCCAGGATATCACGAGGGTCCACCAGACCTTGATGCCCCATCAGGAAACAGATCATGCAACAATCCAGTGCACGGCTAGTTACAAGGGTCGAGAGATGCTATTGGAGGTTCGCGGACCGTGTGGAGGGGGTGGGCTCTGCCACACCCGGGCATCGGGTTCAAGCTGCACCCCGAGACGGATCTCCACTGTATCGTGACATTTCGTCGTTGAACAAGGGTGTAAGCTCGGAGTTGAGAAATGCCAGGGAAACGTGTTTTCCTTGTTGACGGGTCCTTAGAAAACGCCGCTGCACCGCTGACGTTTGTCGCTTTCGCTTTTCGGATGCTGCGGTCTGATGAAGCCCGCCTCTCCCTGAACTTCATAAGGCGAACCTCCTCTTCGACTTTAAGGTCAGAGACATGGTTCCAGCCAGCTAAGCACCCAATAGCGGATCCCATCATATTCTTATTCTTTGGGGCACAAGGGTTCTTTACAAGCCAGAAACGTGGCGAGTTTTCGGATGAGTCTACTGATGCACCAGTGAAGCCTTCACTGTCGTCCACCACTTATACGGACGTGTAAGCATCTATAGTCCTCACTTTAACCTCAACACGAACCCATCTACTAGCATTCTTGGACTCTACACATACCTTTACTCAAGATAGCTGTCTACTCATTCCACAATGGCATCCAATTCCCCGGAGGGCACCACCTCCCCGCCGGGAGACATCACCGCCACACAACCTCCCAACCCTGACACACATTCCAACCTGGGGACCGACTCAACCATCAATGACTCAGCATTGAGGGATACTACTGCCGGCAATGAAGCACGCAAGGAGACCGACACTCCAGTCCAGACAAGTACGGAAGATGAAGATGAGGACTCGGAGTTGGAGCGCAGACATAGCATCGTGCGCGACCTGGCACGACAGTACACCCACCAGAGCCAGATGTCCTCCGTCAGCGGAAACCCCTTTTTGATGGAAGACGAAGAAAGTCCCCTGAACCCCAGAAGCGAAAAGTTCAGGGCCCTCACGTGGGCAAAGTCAGTGGTGAAGCTCCTCCATGACAACGGCCTCTCATCTCGAAAAGCTGGCGTCTGCTACCAGAACCTCAACGTCTTTGGCTACGGACAGCCTACTGACTACCAGAAAGATGTTGGGAACATCTGGTTCGAGGCAGCTAACTGGCCACGGCAGTTGATGGGGTATGGAAAGACGCGCATTGATATTGTTCGCGACTTTGACGGCATTGTACGGAACGGCGAAATGCTGGTGGTTCTCGGCCCCCCTGGTGCTGGATGTTCCACGTTTCTCAAGACTATCAGCGGAGAGACGAACGGTATTTACGTCAACGATGATGCGTACTTTAACTATCGAGGTAAGTCGTGGCGAGTGGATCTATGAACTGAAAGCTAAATTCCATGATAGGAATTACTGCGGAGGAAATGCATACCCAGCATCGTGGTGAAGCCATCTACACAGCCGAAGTTGATGTGCACTTCCCCCAACTGAGTGTCGGCGACACTCTGGATTTCGCAGCCCACGCCAGAGCCCCAAGAGATGTCCCAGCAGGTATCGACAAAGAGACATTCGTTGGCCATCTCCGTGATGTCGTCATGGCCATGTACGGCATCACCCACACAGTCAACACACGCGTAGGCAACGAATACGTCCGCGGCGTGTCAGGCGGAGAACGCAAGCGCGTAACCATCGCAGAAGCCTCACTCAGCGGCGCACCTCTACAATGCTGGGACAACAGCACCCGAGGTCTCGACTCTGCCAACGCGGTCGAGTTTTGCAAGACCTTGCGTCTTCAGACGGAATTGTTCGATACTGCTGCTTTTGTCTCGATCTATCAAGCTCCTCAAGCTGCGTATGATGTTTTCGACAAGGCGTTGGTTCTGTACGAGGGTCGACAGATTTACTTTGGTCCTACCGACGAGGCGAAGCACTATTTCATGGATCTCGGATTCGACTGTCCAGCTCGTCAAACAACGCCCGACTTTTTGACGTCCATGACAAGCCCTCAGGAACGAATCATCCGAAAAGGCTTTGAAGCTCGCACCCCGAGAACCCCTGACGAGTTTGCAGCAGCCTGGAAGAACTCATCCGCCTACACCAAGCTCCAGCAAGAAATCGAAGAGTACAAGCAAGAGTTCCCCATCAACGGACCCGAGGCGGAGCAGTTCCGGCAGATCAAGCGCGCTGTGCAGGCCAAGAGCCAGCGCCTCAAGAGCCCCTACACCCTGAGCTACGGACAGCAGACGTCGCTCTGTGTGTGGCGAGGCTTCAAGAGGTTGATCTGCGATCCGGCTTTGACTCTGTCGATGCTTTTTGGAAATTTCTTCATGGCCTTGATCGTTGGAAGTGTCTTCTACAACCTTGATCAGTCGACGGGTAGCTTCTATCAGAGAGGCGCCTTGGTCTTTATGGCTTGTCTGTCTAATGCTTTTGCGAGTGCCCTGGAAGTACGGCAAACCCTCACCTTTGTGAAGCTCTTGAAACTGACAGTGATATCAGATTCTCACTCTCTACTCCCAACGTCCCATCGTCGAGAAACATAACCGCTATGCCTTATACCACCCATCAGCCGAAGCAGTGGCCTCGATGCTCTGCGACCTGCCGTACAAGGTCCTCAACGCCATCGTTTACAACCTCACGCTGTACTTCATAACCAACCTGCGTCGAGAACCAGGAGCCTTCTTTTACTTCCTCTTTATGACCTTCCTCGTAACGCTCTGCATGTCGATGATTTTCCGCACCATCGGTTCAGCTTCGAGGACTCTATCCCAGGCCATGGTTCCCTCGTCTATTCTCATCTTGGCTTTAGTCACATTCACAGGCTTCATCATTCAGATCGATTACATGCTGGATTGGTGTCGATGGATCAACTACATCAACCCGCTCGCGTACGCCTTTGAATCACTCATGGTCAACGAGTTCCACGACCGAAAGTTCGAGTGCAACGTCTTTGTTCCCGCGTACCCAGATGCAGACCCGATCAACCGCGTCTGCTCGACCGTCGGTTCCGTCCAGGGCGAGCCAATGGTCGACGGAGACGCCTACATCAACCTGTCGTTCAAATACTACCACGCGCACAAGTGGCGCAACGTAGGAATCGTCATCGCCTTCACTATCTTCTTCCTGATCACATACATGGCCTTTGCCGAGTTTGTCAGCGCCAAGAAATCCAAGGGCGAGGTCCTCGTGTTCCGCAAAGGTCACAAGCTCGCAGGAGGAAAAGGAAACGATTCCGAGTCAAGCCCTGTAGGTCGTGTGGCCATCACCGAGAAGGAGGGTTACGGAGAGGGACAGCCTTCCAACTTTCAGTCGACGAGTGTTTTCCACTGGAACAATGTGTGCTACGATGTCAAGATCAAGAGCGAGAATAGGAGGATTCTGGATAACGTTGCTGGTTGGGTCAAGCCTGGTACAATGACGGCTCTGATGGTATGTCCATCTCCCTCACTGCTTGGGATCTGATACTTACATGTTACAGGGTGTGTCTGGAGCTGGCAAGACCACGCTTCTCGACTGTCTCGCTGACCGAACGAGCATGGGAGTCATTTCCGGAGATATTCTGGTTGACGACGAACTCCGTGACGCTTCCTTCCAACGTAAGACTGGCTACGTTCAACAGCAAGATCTGCATCTGTCCACTACTACTGTCCGCGAGGCCCTCAACTTCTCAGCCCTCATGCGGCAGCCAACCCACATCCCGACAAAGGAAAAGCTAGCCTACGTCGACGAAGTGATCAAAATGCTCGACATGCAAGACTATTCAGAAGCCGTAGTCGGAATTCTCGGTGAAGGACTCAACGTCGAACAACGCAAGCGTCTCACAATCGGCGTTGAGCTAGCCGCAAAGCCCCCCGTTTTACTCTTTGTCGACGAGCCAACCTCAGGTCTCGACTCTCAGACATCATGGGCTATCCTGGATCTGCTGGAAAAGCTTGCTCGAAGCGGTCAGGCTATTCTATGTACCATCCATCAACCTTCAGCGATCCTCTTCCAGCGTTTCGATCGACTGTTGTTCCTGGCCAGCGGCGGAAAGACGGTTTACTTTGGCGACATCGGTGACCATTCCAGGTCCATGATTGAGTATTTCGAAAAGAAAGGCGCAGATCCTTGTTCGCCAGATGCCAACCCAGCTGAATGGATGCTCGAAGTCATCGGCGCAGCCCCAGGCTCAGAGACGGAACTCGACTGGCCGCAGGTTTGGAGAGATTCCCAAGAACATGCTGCAGTTCAAGAACATCTCAAGGAGCTCTCTCACCATCACATCGAAAGGGACTCAGATCCATCCTCGTACGACGAATTCGCAGCAGACTTCAAAACCCAGCTCGTCCAGGTTACCCGTCGTGTCTTTGAGCAATATTGGCGAACGCCCTCATACATCTACTCCAAGGCAGCTCTCTGCGTCCTTGTTGCTCTATTCGTCGGCTTCGTCTTTTATAACGCGCCAAACACGACTCTTGGCTTGCAGAATCAGATGTTTGCCATCTTCCAGATCCTGACCGTGTTTGGACAGATGGTGCAACAAACCATGCCGCATTTCGTCATCCAGAGAGACCTCTACGAAGTGAGGGAGCGCCCATCAAAGACGTATGGCTGGCAGGTCTTTATCCTCAGCCAGATCATCGTTGAGATCCCCTGGAACACCCTCATGGCGGCCTTGATGTACTTCTGTTGGTACTATCCCATCGGCCTGTATCGCAACGCTGAGCCGTCTGATGCCGTCGCTGAACGAGGCGCCCTCATGTTCCTGCTTCTCCTGGCCTTCATGATATTCACATGCACCTTTACCGACTTTGTCATCGCGGGCTGCGGATCAGCAGAGACGGGCGGCAACATTGCCAACCTCCTCTTCATGATGTGTCTCGTCTTCTGTGGTGTTCTGGCGCCCCCAAGCTCCCTCCCTCGTTTCTGGATCTTCATGTACCGCGTCAGTCCGTTCACATATTTAGTATCCGCCATCTTATCAACAGCCGTGGCGAATACAAAGGCGGAATGCGCACCCAACGAGTACATCCAGTTCCCACCACCTTCGGGACAGACTTGTGAAGAGTACATGGATCCTTATATAAGCAAGGCTGGCGGCTATCTGACGGACCCCGGCAATACCAGCGAGTGTACCTACTGCACCATCGGCGACACGAACCTGTTCCTTGCTGGCGTGCAGTCCGACTATGCGGACAGGTGGAGGAACTTTGGTCTGATGTGGGTGTACATCATCTTTAATATCTGCGGCGCATTGGCATTGTACTGGCTTGTCAGGGTTCCCAAGAACAAGAAGGGTAAGAAGCAGAAGAAGGAGTAGGGGTGGCAAGGGGGAGGTGAAGTCGCGCGGGATCGCGCCAACATAGACGTGTTCATTGTTTTGTTTTGTTATTATCCATAATCATTCTTTTCAGCAAGTGTATTTCCTAATAGAATAACCAAAAGATGGCTGGTTTCCCATGCTTTGATGGGTTTCCTCTTGTGAATAACACGATGTTGGTTTTATAAATACTAATATCTAGATTGTCATAAATAACAACATGTGAATCACGCGTGATCCTGGTTTGCCATTGATCCCATACATTACCAGGGAGTACGTCACAAATAGCAACATCTAAATCACGCCTGATTCTGGCTTATAGCAGTGGCATCGGGATCACGCGTGATCCACATAATGCTATTTGTGAGCTACCTACTCTCTAATAAGGAGAAAGCTGTTCAAGAAAGGGGAGGGGTAGAGCGGGGCAGGATCACGCGCGATTCACATCTTGCTATCTACGAGGTGCTCTCTTATCAGACTTCACATGGGCAAGCAGGTAGAGACTAACAAGCAGTTCAAAGTAACTAAATGCTAATCCTTTTAATGAAAACAGTAAAACAACCTCCGCCGCCACTCTTCCACCAAACCGGTCGCCCCTTTTGTTGTGTGTGATTGTCTCATCACCGCGATGATAAGCTTCCACCATCTTGCAATGGATAGCCCTGCTCACTTAGTCGTCTCCCTCAACCATCCCTCAACCATCCCCCCTCAGCCATCCATGCCTTTCAAAGCATGTCGTTGCCCTTGCCTGGCACCACAAAATTGTAGATCTTGACACCGTTGGGCAGAGCAGGGCAATTTCCCACGACGCGGTCCATGGCGAGCTCCTTGCCTGGCTCCCATCGGAGAGCGATTCTCTCCATCGTCTCCTTGGTGAACTTGTCGGTAGTGGTCGGGTTCGCCATCAGGAACCGCCCAACAGCAGCGTAGAACCGGCCTTCGAGATTCGCCTCGGGCATGTCCATTTCGGTCCAGTCCATACGAGCTCTGGGGTACTTGCTGAACCCAGTAATCTGGATCTGCTGGACAATCTCAAAGGCGCAAATCAGTCGATGCTGGCCTGTGATTCGCTCGTCGATTGGGGGCACCGCAAAGCCAGTGGACAGGGATTGGTGGAACTCGGGAGTCTCGATGATCATTCTGGCTTCTTGCTGGGCCAGCTGAAACTCTTCATGTGCATCATGAGTGTGGTTGATGTACATGGTGATCCATCTAGGGATCTCCGTCTGGCCGATGTGGTTGAATGCATGGTGTGCCCTGTACAGTGTGGGGATGTCATCAGGGAATTCCATAATGACCCCATGGTAGCAGGCGCCGTAAAAGTTTCCTCCACCCGCGCCGCGTCGAAAGGAGGTAATCAAAATGTCGAATTCCGAGTTGTCAGGGTCGTTGAATTTGGCAAGGCCAGAGGCACGTTCATGACGAGAGTGGGAAATGTCACAAAAGTCAAACGTGTTGAGCCCGGCCCGCTGCAGCATATCGTGAGCCTCTCTGCAAATCCATCCATGATTAGTCAACGTTCAAAATGTGGCTATAGTATCAACTCACCTTGCGGACATGGGATCCTTGACGTAGATCAAGAGGCGGTGCCCTTCAGCCTTGAGGTTGGTCGCGCTCCGGATAACGATGTCTATCTTTTGAAGCAGGGCGTCGGCTTGGGAGTGGCAGACGAAGTAGGACTCCATTTGACGTGTGGTCAGGGGGCCAATGCTTTGCACAGGGGCCGTCAGGAAGCTGAAGGGGTCCATGATGAAGTGGGAGTAGCCAGTGGAGAAAGATGGAGTGCGAAGGTGTGCAGAGAGTAAAGGGGGCAGATTTGATCAAAGAATCCCATCAACGCAATGAGGGATGGAAGGTCTCTTTCGGAGACCAGAAGGATGATGAAAGGAAGAGAAAGAAGAAGAGTTTCGGCAAGGGGGTTGAGGTTTTATATACCCGACAGAGGCCCTCTGTCAGTGATTCACAGTCAAACAGATCATCAAACGAGACCAGTAACGGTTGTTTGGCCGGCAAACAGCCGATGTTAATGGAGGGGATTCTGCTTGTCGTTGTTCAAATTCGATATTTGGCCCACCAGCTGTTTCCACGACTAGTCGTCGATGAGCCAACACAGCTCTGTATCACAACAGTATTAAACATCCAATTCAGCTTGCTGTCAATGTGAAACACAATGGAAATATAACGCTATACAATAATCGACTTCCAACCCACACCTTGCTCACTCATTGGTCAACCTTGCTGCAGGCTGCCTCCAGGGCCCGGCGTACATTGTTAATTGAGCCTACGATGTCGTTTTCTTGGCCAGAGACTGCCCCTTCTCCCCGTTGACCACTAAACCTATCGCAGTTTTGACGAAACCAGTACACGCGATCAAAGCGTCCAAAGCGCCCTTCTCCGTTCCAGAAAGCTTTACAGAACCACACCGTCTTCAGATTTGAGTTGAGGTGATTCGTTGCTTTGGTGAAAAAAGTGTCGTATTAGTTGGTTAATACAGATGGCCACTCAGAGTGCCAGGGCGCATGGGCATACTTTCGTCTTGACGCCTCCGGGGGCGGGAAGTGGTTTCTTTTCAGCTCCGTCAACCACAGTGTCAAACATAGAGGCCATGTCCTTTGTCCTTGGATTCATGATGCAGGGTGATTAGGTAGCTCTATCCATTCTAAACACTATGCCTCTAGAGTTACGTTGTGGTTGTCCGTCATCTCGTGTTAACATCATAGTGAGGGTGATGACATGCAATTAACCGCCCGTGATGAGTTACCTGCTTCATCCACTTGTAGCTATGCAGCATGACTGGTGCTAATCTCATGTGCTGACCTGTGGTGCGTTTCCCAACCTACTCAGGCTTACGACCGTAGACGTACCGCACCGTGAAGTAGCTGTGGACCTTGCGGTTACGGATCGCCTTGCGTGTTTGCGAGAGAAACGCCTGGAACTCATCTTTGGGCCACTTGAGAACCTGGTTCCACAGCAGGAGGGAGTATCCTATAGCGATATGTCAGGGATATCAGTGGTAGGTTAGATGGTGTGCTTGCTCACCCTCCAGGTCGTTCTCCAATGTGAGCTTGACAAAGCCGCCCACCTGGGCCATTTTGGGGTCTTTCGGCCAGCTTCCAATAGGCATCTGTAGTCTTCAAGTCAGATGGGTAGATGCTGGACGTGCGTGCCGTGTAACTCTCACCTTGTAATCCACTGTCTTGATGTCCACGAAACCAGCCGCCTTGAGCCCTTCCACCTGTAGATCACCCACAAAGAACGGACGGCCCAGGACCTTGCCGCCCTCTTCATACATCTTATCGCAGACTTTCAAGACAGGCTCTAGCGCGTCAGTCCCGTCATCGCTGTGCATACGAACGTCAGCCTCGACCGACTCTACCCAGCCGCCAGGGGCGCAACAACGGTAAGCCTCCTTAAAGAGGGCATTCCAGTCTGCAATCGCGCCGAAGAGGTAGCGAATATGGATAAAGTCGAAGTGATCATCTCCCCAGGTCCAGGTCTGGGTAGCGTCGTCCACCTCGAAGCGTACATTCGGAGGAGTCCACTCTGGCTGACAGGGTGAGAGGTCGGTGCCAGTCACTTCGGCATTTGGGTACTGATCGGCAAAGTCACTAGGATGGGTAAGCATAAGCTAGCAACTCATATCTGAATAGCACGGCAGTTATACATTGCCCAGATGCCTTGTCAGCAGTCAGCAGCGTTTGTGTTTGTGGAGGATTGTAAAACCTACCGCTTCCTGTGCCAACATCAAGTACTTTCTGAGTAAACCATAGTTATTAGCGTGATGACTTTTGCCAGTCAATGTCTGGGGTAAATTCGCACCTGCACATCATCTTTGATAGGTGCAAGAAATAGCTGACCATCCAAGAGAAGGGTGAGAGAGTGGTGACTAGGCGTCAAGGTCAGCACGGTGCACTCAGTCGTCAGAACCACGGGGTCGCACGAGATGTCGATAGATTCCAGCTGCTGTTTATCGTTGGGAAAAGCATAGTCATTGACAAACTTGTCGCTATGGTATGTGCGTCCCTGAACACGACGATACTCAAGAATGCTGGCCGAGACAGAAGCGGTAGAACTTTCTCTAAGACGCTGATTGAGCACTCTGCATCGCACATGGCCAAGTCGTCCACTCACGCGTCCAAGCCAAGGGATGAATCGGCGTTTTCCTGGGCGTCGAGCTAGTAAAACATCAGCTACGGTTTTGGCCAAACGGAGGCATTTTCAGGCCTTACCTCCGCTTGATCAGCGGGAACGAGGTCGCCTGGGGGAGATGCAGCCGGTCTCGGCCGAGAGGCGGAAGTCGGCGATTTAGACCCGCACATGGCAAGTGAGACAGTAGAGGGAGGCTAAGATGATTGTCGATGGCGCTAGGAAGAAGAATGGAATGGATCGCAAGAGGCGAGGAGTTCGCTCGGGGCGGGGAACTTGAACCATGCCCATGGGGTTAAATAGCGCACTTGACCAGCAAGGGTCCATGGTAATCGCATGACAGTGGGTCGAACATCAGAATAGAGAATGAGTATTGCTATGAAATGTTATCAATAGAGAGGGTCTTGTTAGGATTTGGTTAAATATACGCGAGCGCAGCGAGCTCATATGCCAAAGGACATGGGGACTAGGAATCATGGCAAGTGAGGGGCCGAGAAACTGACAACTCCTGCTTTCTCGGTGCAGGCTGCGGTAGTCTAGATCAAGGACTAGTCTATTCTCGCTCGCCTTCTTAGACTGCTGGCTTCATACACTTCAAGTCAGAGACGTTGACTCTGACGGGAGCGACGATGAAGAGTACAAATTCGAGCAGTGGCGAAGCTGACATTGAAAACCTTGAAGCTATGCACAGTCACGATGGCCAGAGTCAAGGTGGTTGGAGCGATAAATATTACGAACGCGACGAGAGTTAAGGAAGCGAAAGGCTTTTAGAGGACAGTAACGGCTCCTATGACTTGGGTCCCAACGAAACCGCCGAGGCAAGCAAGAAAACCACTCCTAGACTGCCAACACACGCATTGTTTGTGGGATCTGATGACCGTTTGCCGCATCTCTCTGAGAGTCGAAACTAGGAGGCACGAGACACCGGCTTTGAGAAATAGTTGGGAGACAGGAGAGCACTGTCCTCCTTTAACAACCAACAAGACACTTGCACAGCCTAAGGAAGGTATTGGTTGATCTGAACAAAGGGGCCCGGCAACAGACAGCGCAAATCATGTGTGTTAAGTGTTGGATTTCATGGGCCTACTTCAGTGGCCAAATCATTAAGAAGACCAACTTCTAAAATCAGAATCCCCTCGTCACGGCTACACGTTATTTTTTTATTTATCCCTTAACCTCAATTTATCCTTCCCTGCGTTTCATTTGATGCTCACTTGCTATATCTTCTTGCCGGGAATGCCGGTGGAGCTAATCATAATAAAGCCCAAAATTATATATTCCCTGTCATATCAGATGAAACCTCGCCTCCTGCCACCTGACCCCAGTCTATTCCTCCCTATGTGCCGTCCGATGCTTCATTGCCCCGTTCGCCGCCAAACATCCAATCGGAGTCGATGTTATCTTGCCCGAAGACACGCGTCCTGGGTTAGATTTCGGAGTATCCGCTGTTGATCTCGGCCATCCACGTAACGCCCAGAGATGCCACCAGGAAGGCGGTTGTGTTGTGCATTGAGCCGTAGGGATGGACGAATCGAGACAGCATGACCTCCGCCTGTCTGGGCAAGAGCTCCTTCCAGTGCTGGTCGCCAGAGTAGGCAGCGTCATAAGCAGCCCTGAGTTTGTTTGCCGTCTCTCGGATCAAGTATGTCTCCATTCCAGCCCACCCCTCGTCGGATTCATCAGCTTGAGTGTCGCTCTGGATGCCGGCCTCGATCTCGTCGTAGTGGGCATTGATGAGGCTCACAACCTCCACGTACAAGTTGTACCGAGGGTGGTTATCATTGACATCCGAATTGTCAAGGTGGTCAGGCACATGACTAGGGTGTCTGTTGGGGTCCCACAACTTGAACTCATGGCGGAGAGCTTTGAGCGCGTCTTGACGGCTCCATTCCTTGACAAATCCGTCCATTTCGTCTGAATCGGAGGGCCCAAATCGCCAAGTGCCCCAATCGAAGGGAACCGTCGTTGCCTCGGCGTTGGCCTGGGTGTTGTTCATCGCTGCTGTAGTCGGTCGTGGTAGGTGTCGAAAAAGGTTGCGAGCACTCAAGCTGAAGAAGTGTGTGTTGATACCGAAGAGAAAAGCGAAGAGACCAAAGAGGTGTGTGCTAATATTAAGGAGAGGAGAGGGGGCCGTAGAGGTCGAAGAGAAACGCGTGGGGTAGGGTTGTCAAAGTGCTACGTTGAGAGGTGATTAGCTGAATGCACAAAAGAGTAAATGGTGAAAGACTTGCCAATACGTGAGGAAGAGCCAGGCTAGGCGTGTGTGAGTTGAAAGCGAGAAATGCAGGGTTTTCAAAGTGCTACGTTGAGAATTGGGAGGAGGCGTATGTAGGCAGATGCTGAAGAGAAGTGTTGCGGTCGATGAGAGGCATAGAAGTCGAAGCGAAGAACGCAGGGCAGGGTTCCCAACGTGCTACCTCGAGTAGCAGGAAGAGGCAGATGAGACTGCTGAGTAGATGTCGAAGATAAACGGAAAGAGTAGAGGAGAAGCGTGCGAGGCGAGGTTTTCAAAGTGCTATCTCGAGAGGCGTGTGCAGCTCCCGAGCAGTGGTGTGGATGTGGCAGAACAAGGGTTTCTGAACTGGCACCTTGGGGCCACCAGTTGGAGAGAAGAAGTAATGAGATGATGATGAAAGAAGAAGAAGAAGAGAGCTTGGTTGGGGAGAAATCAAGGGCTTCTTATACTTGAAAATGGTATACTTGAAAATGGGCGGAATGACAGTGATTCATAGTCATAATTGCTTAATCAGATAAGATGCAAGTGGCTCCAGGGAATGCCAGAGCCTTGAGCCGTTATACCAACTGATGCAATAGCCTCCAGTAAAAGCCAGCCCCCGAGTTTGACATTACCTGGAGCTCCTTTCATCGGCTGGTCTAATACTCGCCTTGAGCCTCCCCAAAGCTACAAACAAGCACGGGAGCCCTAGCTGAAGTTGAAGGAGCCGTTTGTCAATGTATCATCTCATTAACATCTTCCACTATAGTTGCCAGGCTCATGAGGAGTCGTCTATCATACGATGCAAGATACCTCTGCGGCTATACGTGGCTGTAACAACCGCGTAAGGTTGGGGACTTAATACTGAACAGAAACCAATGTGCCCCTACCAATGCTGTCTAGTGTGCCTGGTAATGTTGAACCAGGTGATGGAAAGAAAGCCGATGCTGATCGGCCCGTTGGCTCATGTGGGCCTAGCACCAGGCGAGAGTAATCGTGACTATGAATCACTGACGTTCCGTTCATTTTCGGCTATAAGAAGCCCTCAATCTTGGTCCACAAGCTCTCTTCTTTCTCTTCCTTTATCCTCATCACTTCTTCTTTCGACGTGGCACCTTGAAAGCCCCGTCTTTCCTCTTTCATCCACCACTCACTCAAGGTGCCACTTCAATAACTCTACACCCAACACTTCTTAGTTCTGCTTTGAACTCTTAGCCTTTCCCCTCAAGTTACACTTTGAGTCTTACCCTCCTCCTACTCCTTCACTTTAACTTGTCAACCCTCCATCCACCACTCGACGTGCTACGTCGGGGACCCTGCCTTCGGCCTTTTCACTTTGCCCTTTTAGGTTTCAACCTACTCCTCTCAAAGTGACACGTCGGGAACCCTGCTCTTCCTCTTTTGCAGCTCACTCATCAAGAGCTTCGCACCAGCTTGCCATTCTTCTCCTTCATCGACCAACCCCAAACGCCCCATCTGGACAGGTGAGTGTTGCTTTTCACATCCAGGCCGTACGCTAACATGTTTCCAGTCAGATTGACTCTCACAGATTGTGGTAACCAATTGTGGCACCAATCAGCCTTCACCCTCCCTCTTTCATCCTAAACCCCCTTCTATCATCACGTCCATTTGAACAAAACACCGCCGGCGCCATGCCTCCCAAGCGCCCAGGGTCGCCCTCAACAGCAGGTCCGTCGGATCCAAAACGGCAAATGACATCAATAGATGCCGATTCCGACCTTCTTCTCGCTATCACCATCGCTGATAAAGACTCCGACACTCCCCTGAGACATCTGCCCGCTCCCATTGCCGACGACAGCAACC
>JAANQP010000552.1:0-28912 GCA_011320165.1 Fusarium protoensiforme | reverse complement strand
GTTGGTGGTATGGGGGGAGGGTTGAGGTGTATATGGAGATGAGGTGGGAGGAGAAGTGATGAGTCGACTTGTCAACCAAGAAGGTAAATGTCGAAAAGGATGAGTAAGAATGGAAGGGAAGAGGAAGGGGAAGAGCGATGATATGTAAGAACAAGGCTAATAAAGTAAACCCGAGCTGCTGATGTGGTGGAATAGAGGAGCCGGGTTCACGGCCTGCGCTCGCTGCTGCACCAGCGTTTACTTGCTTCTGAGGCCGGGTCACGCTCTAGAACTGCATTCGAATCTGCGTCTTTGTCTGGTTCCGCCCTTTGTGTCTGCGGTTCTGGACCTCGAGTAGCCTGTCTTTGTATGCGATGTGACGTTATTTTTCGGCAGTAGTCGCGGTTGTCGTCCTGAGATGGCTGAGAGACTAGAGTTGGTGAGAACCGAGGAGAAGAAGCTGTTGACGGGAGTCGAATGTGTAAAAGAGGCGTTCCGGCGGTGACCCTAACTTGGGGAATCCCGCTCCGCCACTCTGACTTTAAGGCTGTTGAGCTGTCTCTGTCGCCTCGTGATTTGAGGCGGACAAGGCAACAGGAGGCAGTCAAGCAGAGCGACAGAGGACACGATGCGTGGATGCGATGCGATGCCCCGCGCTACACTGACTGCAATGGATGGCAGCGCAGTCCAGCCCACAACCATGTACGTGTGCTGTGCGTCTAAGTCTGAGGTCTCTGCTGACGACGGCAAGACAGACGTTGTTAGGTGCGGTTGAACAAGATCTCGGAGTAAGGGGTCGACGTCGTGAGACTCGCAACAGGCCATGTCTTGTTCCTAGCAGGACGACACCATCGTCATGATGGCTATGGCTCTGGATGCGTGGCAGGGGGTGGAGGATGAGAACGAGGTGTACAATGGATTCAGGTCGAATGAAACTGGAGCGGCAAGGCCATATGATATGACAAGCTTGTCTTCCTGTCCTGGTGCCCCTTATTGCTTCGGTTTGCTTTTAGGGGAGAACCGCCGTTGGCATGGTCTCCGTTGGCAGACGCCTCCACCGCAGCAACACCATTTACAGAGCAAGCAAGTGGATATGCAGACTGACGACCGGCAACAAATCGACACACGAGGAGGAGGAACAGAACCGAGCACAGCAACCCCGCGAGCGAGGCACAGGGTCTTTTGGTCGCCAGCGGCGGCGCGGAGTGGGTGCCAGCGAGCCCAAAAGTCCACCTTCCACAGGCCATAGCCTTCGTGTCGCCCGCCGTCGCGCCAGAAAAGTCGACGATTCGATCTGGGATGGTGACGCACAGGTTTTTAGGGCCCCTCCACCATGGGGCCGGACCCGGACTAGGGCGAGCGCCAATGCCAGTCATCGCCTCTGGCAGCAGGCATGGCGAGCAAGCAAGAGGACGCCTGTGGCCAATTAGGGCCCAGGGTTCCAGGGTTCCAGGACCAGCAAGCCATCGATCCAAGCTTGGGGGACGCGAGTGGATGGCCCAGCGTGGGAGTCTCACGGTCTTCTTTCGTCCTGCGCGCCGCCTGCATCTGCTGCACCTGATGCGACCGACTGAGGGGCGCTGGAGGTTGGTGTCACTGCTGTGGCGCCGCCTGGTCCCATTGACTTGGGCTGCGACAATTAAGAGCCGAGGCATTCGTGGGGTCGATACTGGCCCAAGTGCCGTGAGTGAGGCCTGCTATGATGCATCAGCGAGCCCAGCAGAAGATCAATCATCCATCACATCACACACGGACGGCTGGCTGGGGCTGTCAAGGCCCGTCCGACAGAGTCCAAGGCCTTGGAAACCGGTCGAGCAGGGAACACCGGCCCAGATTGCCGTCTGGTTTAGTCAATGTGTGGGATCGTGCTTCTCTGACAGCTTCCCTGGTCCCATCCGTACGAGGCCACGATGTGCCATTTGGGCCTTGTGCACAAGGGCGTTCCTTGGTGGCGATCCCCTGGCTGGCTCTCAGCCCTTGCACCCTGACGCCTCTGACAGACACCCTGGAACCCTGGAACCCTGGATTGTCTGGGCGCACGGAGCACAAAGAAGACAAAAATGACAACAGCAGCACCGACCCGCGACGGGTACCGACAACACAGAACCTCGTAGTTGGCGAGCCTCAGTGTAAGCGGTCTAGGGCGTGGTAGAGACAAAGGTGCTGAGCCGCCGCCACGGATGACTCAAACCGTCGTGTCCGGGCCTCTGCCGTTCCCAACTGGCTGGTGCCCCGGTTCCGACTTTGGGGCTCAAGCGGGCACGAGGTTGACTACTTTTGTCGGTCTCGGCCATGACCGGAGGGGATGATGTCACGCAAGCTGGAGGTGATTGATGCGCCGCGGTGATGAGGCACCGTATTGGCCTCAAACGCCCAGCTGTCAGCGGTTTGAGGTGCGCGGCTCGGCGGTGATCATGGGTTTTGGGCATCCCAATGACGGAGTGACTGATGCGATGCCGCTCCTGTCTCGGTCGCGTAGAGTGCAGTGCCCGTCTGGCCGTGTTGGCACCTGGGGCCTCCCGCTTGGGATCATCGACGTGGAGTTGCTAGCGCGTGCCCTAAGAGACGTTAGGCACAGTTGCCCACTCTCCTAGACTTACACGTGGAGTCTCAACTCGCTCACAGAACTGATTCTATCCAGACGACTGGAAATACATGCGTAGCGCACTGTGATGGTGCGGTGCAGATGCGCAGAAACGCACGCACGGCACTCGCTCCCGTGACTTGACCTAGCGAGGCATTTGTTGTAGTACAAAGGCAGCGCCGGCGGCGTCATAATTCTGCATTCGAGTGATTCGATGTGTAACACGCTTTATTTGGTCGAGCAGACCTAGACACAACGGATTCGGAGATTATTCAAAGGCTGGGGTAGCACAAAGGCATCAGTTGGTGAAACCCAAGATGCCGTCACATAGCTGGTCGTGCCGATTTCTCTTTTTAGATGCCCATGTTGAAAGGGACGAATGTGAAGCCCAGTCGACTCGTCAGGTGATAGGGTTAGTGTTTCACCAGAATCGGGTGCCTTACATGTTCAAAAACGTAGCACCGCTCCGACCGTTAGTGGAGGCGGTGGTGGTGATGGTGGGTGAGATGGAGGAGAGGGCAAAGCGGAGGTTCTCCGTGGGGTAAGGGAGGGCTTATCGCTGCCCCCAACGGCACATGACCAAATCACGCATTGACGAGCTCTTGCGATGCGACTCTCTCAGCCAGATCCAATGTTCCAACTCGAATGCATTGGCTTGCAGTTCAAACTGCTTTGCCGCTCCCTGGTTCCGTTCATGCCCGGCGCGAACACCTGCTCCCGCTCCCGGTCATCCTTATCCAAGGCTAGTCGTTGGTGGAAGTGCTTGCAGAGGTGACCAGAGGCCGGTATCCCGACCAGAGGGATGGATCGGAGGACTCCGGAGAGAGCCCCTGGCCCGTGTTTTGGCGAAAATCATACCTTGGCCAGATGGGTTTTGGCGATGCCTTGCCCAAAAAAGAAACTCTTGATCTTTAGGGGTCTTCGCGTAAGCAAACTCTTTCGCTTCCCCAGAAAGTCTGGATGAAGATCGAACCACCTGATGCATTCGTCGACCCACGAGACAGCTTCACAAGAGGTGTAAGGCGCAATCATCTGATTGTGACGCCGCACCTCGAAGGAAGGATGCATCGGCAGTGGAGAGAAGCGAAATTTCAATGCTGCACGTTCGCATGAGAAGGACGGGGGGCGAGTGAGTTCGGGAGCGACAGGAATTATACAAAGTTGGCGATTCTGTCGCACAGATTGTTCTCAACTTGATGCACTTGGACAAAGCCTCAATTGACGCACCTCCGTTCCACACACTACGACTGCGCACAGCACAATTGCGCCCTCACTTGAACCAAAGACGCGCAAACTCACTGACAACGACGGGGTCACGCGACTAGCCCCCGGCCCGGCTGAAGTTACTGACGAAATCCTGTGGGCCGCCGCCCAGCCCAGCACCCAGCTCCTCGGCCACCGTTCCGGCTACAGCACGGCAGCAAGCCTCCTCGGGTTCTCGCGAAGCGCCCGAGTCCATCGGCGAACCTTGCGTTGCGCTGCGTACATTGCTGCGCTGCCTGCACATCTAGGGCTACCTTGCTTTGCTTTGCCTCGACTGCCGCTCACTGCATTAACAATTCAAATTCAAACGCCTCTCATTGCTTGAATCCGACGAACTGCTCGGGTGCTTCTGCTTGGACCACATCTCTTCTCCCGGGCACCGATTCACACATCTTGAACTCCGTCGCCTTCTCCGTTCGGCCGCTAAACTCCGAGAAACAAACAACAAGGCCCTGCCATTCCGCCGGCTCCCACGGACCAACCAGATCCCTCACAAACCCAAAAATCCAAGTTTGGAACCCTACAGCTGCAATCCAGGGGCTCGAGCCTCCAAGACCGCCTCTTTTCAGCGGCCCTCTGACGGTTTCGCTAAGACACCTCAAACCCATACCCACTAATATTACCTCCAGCACCTGTGGTATTGGCCGTGTCAAGCCCTGAGGGAGAAAAAATTGTTGCAGTGCAGGTGCGGTGCTGTCCCGAGCTCTCCACTTCGGTCTCGGCTCCCCCAATCACCCTTGAGGTCCTGCCCCCGGGAGATCCTGTAGCGTCATCTCCACGATCCAAACCATCCATTCATCCATCCTGATTTATTTTCTCTCCTCTTTATACCTATCGCCGCCGTCCTCTAGCCACCCACCTTCATTGTCGAGCTCACCGCCGACTCCTCTTTTTTCACCTTCGTCCTTTCCTCTTTCCTTCACCGCCCGCCGACTTCGAAATCCCCCAGCCGACGACGTACCGAACCTTCCCCTCGCTTGTTCGCGATCGATTTGTTTTTTTGCCCCTCGACGAGCTCCATCTAGCACGCGCGCCCTTGTCAGTGCTTTCGCCCGCTTCGCGATTTCGTCACAGCTGCCGACTCGACGGCACCTCATTGCTCTCTCCATGGTTGTGAGAAGGTGAAAGCCATTTCAACATGGCCTTCAACTTCAACTGGTCGCCGTTGACGGCTGACGCCGACTTCTACCGTCGCGCGCGCGACCTTTTGACCAAGGCGCTGAACAAGAGTCCCAAACCGCCCATCATTGTCGATGATATCCTCGTCAGCGAGTTCAACCTCGGCACCGTGCCCCCCGACCTCGAGATCCTAGAAATTGGCGACTTGGCAGAGGATAGGTTCCGGGGCATCTTCAAGATGACTTATTCTGGTGATGCTTTCTTGACGCTCAAGACAAGGGTTCAAGTATGTCCCTCTTTTGTTCCGTCATATCCGACATGGTCAACGCCTCACTCTGCGGCGACCACTGGGAAGCCTCAGCGTCGCGCACAACACACTTCACTCGAAATACCCCAAGCACAGCTGCAGGAACATCTGCGGTATCGCTGCTTGCGTCCTGCATCTCTACTCACCATTTTCTGGTCGTGGACGTGTCAGGTCGCCCAACATCACGAACCCCTCAGTTTGGCCAAGCCCTCTGTTGCACCAGCACAAGCCCACCATCTCCCCTCATTCCTCGACTTTCCACTCTCAGCACGTTGCATTGCTCAAATGCCACTTCATTTTGATTGCGATATGCGCATTGGGCTCATTCAATGCGTTGTCACATGCGGGCGTGTTAGCGCCTAGTAGCTTCGATTTCGTTCATGCAAACGCTCTTAGGACTTGCACTAACTCGGCAACTCTAGGCCAATCCGTTAAACACATACCTATACTCGAAACCGACGTTCACCTCCCCTCAGCCCTTGGCCGCTGCGTCGGGCCTAACAATTCCACTCTCAATCACCTTGTCTGAAATCAAGCTTTCGGCGTTCATCATCCTCGTCTTCTCAAAGCAAAAGGGCCTGACCCTTGTCTTCCGCAATGACCCACTCGAATCCCTCAAGGTATCCTCGACCTTCGACTCGATACAGTTCGTTCGCGATTATCTACAAAGGACCATCGAACAGCAATTACGAAATCTCATGATGGACGAGTTGCCCGCGATTATTCACAGATTGTCCCTTCAACTATGGTGTCCCGACCAAGCCAACAAGGGAACGGAAACCCCCAAGGAGACGGAAGACGAAACAGGTGTCGACCCTCTGGCAAGTCCCCCGCTGGACCCAGTCGATGCCAACGGCAATGTCCTCGATCCCAATGCCATCTCGGAACTTACGCTGAATGGAAGCGGCGAGGTCAAATCCTTGTTCTCGCAGAAGAACCTGCTGCGTCTTGCAGCCTTGACAGACTCCCACCGCACCCTATCTCTCTTTACTCCGGGCATTCGTGACGTGGTCTTCCGTGCTTGGACAGGACACGAGAATCGCTCTGAGGCGCCGACGCCATCAATCACAACACCTTCTCTCACCAAGACATACTCATTCCCTGCCGGCACCTCCACGACATACACCTTCTCCGACACTGGAAGTACTGCGCACGGTCATCTTCCAGCTCGACCCTCACTCGTCAATTTGAACTCGGCTACAACTGGCCTGTCACTTGGACCTGGCAGGCGATCACGGGCAGGTCGTAAGAAGAAGACGAGAGTGGTCAATTTGAGACAAACCAAGTCAGAGGCTGTTACCCCAGAGACTATCAGCGAGGCCTCGGAGACCGAATCAGTCAACATTCCATTGTCTGAGCCTGCCCTTGACGACTCGATTCCCGAAGAGGCAGGCGGTTCTGTCATTGCCGAAGCGCCCACTCCGGCCAAGGTTCGATTCAGAAGCTTGCAGGAGGCGGGCCGTCCTCCGCTGATGGCAGACTTCCAAAACTCACAGCAGATGGAGCCACTTTTGGTTTCTGCCCAAGCCCCTGAACCCCAAACCTTTGCACCCGCAGCTGCCACTGCGGGCATCAAGGCGGGGAAGGACAAGACCTTTGTCTTGGAAAATCAAAGCACCAGTTCGGAGAGTTCGTCTGTCATTCTCGAACAAGCTTGGATCATGAAGATGGCTGGCGAGATTGCCAAGCGCGTCTACGACGAGAAAAACCGACAACGCGGAACTTGGGAGGAGCGCGAAGATATGCCACCTCCAGCATACGAAGCCGCCACTCGATAAAAAGCGCGGATTATGAGCATCAGTATATACCGCTCTCCATTCTTTAGACCCTTTCTTTACTCCTCATTCTTTTACGCAGGCGCTGGTGTTTGGAGGGTTTCAGGCTTTGGACAGGACCTGACCCAGCTTTCTTTGGTTACATGCAATGGGCGTTGGGAGAGGCGGCTTGCCGAATGATAAAAAAGGTGGGCCGGATCATGAGTTATGACCGGCCAGGCTAGGGCGTGGATACTGTCTTTATTTCTTTTGTCTTCCATTCTACATGTGTGAGCCGATGGCATCGCACTATCAGAGTTCTAGGGGTCGCGCAGGGTGCGACTGGATAGGGTTACCTTTGTGTTTTTGGGTTGGTCGCGGGTCCCAGGAGGATGGTTTGCACACATGGCTTGGTTGGTACAAGGTGTTTGATGAACGGTTACGGAGTAGGACTGGTGAGGTAGGCTGGGACTGGGAATCAACAGGCACAAAACCCATGGTATGGGATAAAATGGACGGGACCGGAAGGGCGGGTTGGGTAGCACCCACAAAGTGTTTGTGCTGCAGAGACAACTCCAATTCACATGATTCAAACATCTTTGAGCTACTTGACGATGCTATCCCTCGTGACGTTACCGGAGACCCATCACTGCTCTTGCCTGGTTCAACATGGTGGTCTAGGAAACAGATGCAACAAACTCTCTTCTATACTGGGCGTCCAGTCTATCCTACGTGTATCGCTGTCAGGAGTATACTTCCTGATTCAACCCCTGACTCGACTAAACATGCTGCTTCTCATAACTCCCTCTCACGATCTCCACTGTCAACCCCTGGCGTCCCTTGTGGACCGGGGCTTGGTGAGTTGGCACAACTCATGCCAGCTTCACGGGATGACGTCCAATCGAACACGTCAAAGTCTCAGAATGACGCTGTCCGTTGACTCATTGTGGGAAAGTGGGATCTTGCAAACGGACATTGCCCCCTTTAGTTCCGAGTTTCCACAACGCAGTCGGGTATCATATTGGCGCCTGAACAGCAACCCATGACGCGTGCTGTCGGGTTCAAGCTGCCATCTACTAGCGGTTGTTCTTTTTGCCCTTTGGCCTCTTCTTTGCGGGCTCCTCTGCTTTCTTTTCCGTTTCCGAGCTCGTCTAAGACTTGTTCGCGGCAGCAGCAGCCTGGTTCTCCGCCTTGAGCTTGGCCAGCATCTCCTCCTTGGCCTTGAGTTCGGCCAGGATCTTCTTGGACATTTCTTCAGCCTGGGCCTGGGCGTCTGCTAGTTTTCGGATCTCGGCCGCCTCCGTCTCGAGGCTGAAGGGTTGTCCGGGCCGGTTGTGCGCCGGTATCATCGCCGAGCGCTCCCATACCTCGTTGCTATCGGCGGCGGGAGGCGGCGGCGGTAGGCGCGTCTTGCCCTTGCCCTTGCCGCCGCTTGGCTTCCACCCTTTGGGCACGGCGCCTTGTGTCAGGATGTTGTAGAATGTCTCGTAGGGTTCGTTGAAAAGCTGCTCTTCGTAGCTCCATGCTCGGATCTCGCCGTTTGACGCGACCATGGCCTGCTTCTCCTCCTCGTTCCGCCCATAGGGGTGCAGGCGGAGGTAGTGGTACAGCGTCTGGGGTTTCTCGCCCGAGTCGTTAACGTAGTAGAGCTTGAGAGTGATGTCGAATTCTCCCCATCCCGTCTCGTTGACGACAAATGGCTTTCCAGGCTCTCCTTCAACCACTATTTCGCCGTTAGTCTCGTCGCGCGTATGGGGAGTGGTGCGTCGAGGTCGTACTTCGCACATAGTTAGGGATTGACTCGTGGAGCTTGAATTGCACGCGGCGTAGCCAGTATGTGATGTCGGTATCGCCAAGGCCCTTCACAAAGACCTGCCAGGAGTGTGTGTGTATGTCGGGGATGCCTGCTGGTCGCGGGTTGGCATCTGAGAAGGGTATGGCAGTGCTTCCCACGATGAAGGGTCGTCGGACCTGCGTCAGCTTTACGCGCTTTCCTAGTTGATTCTGGGGCGCCATGGTTTAGTGATTATTTTCGTATAAGAAGTATGCGCCCGCGCGATTAGAAATGGATGATATTGGGAGATGGCGGGGTGATGGAGAGATGAGATGTAGAAGAAAGAATTGGCGACGGCCATCAGCCTTGCGACTAATTGTTGGGTTGCGCCACAGTTATCTCAGCCAATGACCGCTTAGCGCAGATGCAAGCCACGACGACCTCGCAGCCTCGAGGTTCGATGATGATTTCATTGATTTCTCTCTCCCATCGGGAAGTGCTCAATATTTACTGGGACTCGGCCGTAGGGCTCAATTGGCACGTCACACACTTGGCGGTTTTGTCTCAGTTGCTCTTCACATTCCCTCGACAGCTGGTCCCGTTCTCCTCTTACATAAAAGCTCTCTAAAGCTCGACCTAGCTCCGTTGAACCCTGACATCACACCACTTTCAACACCAACATCAACATGTCTGCGACAAAGAAGCTCGTCGTCTGCGGAGGAACCGGGTTTTTGGGCTCTCGAATCTGCAAATATGCCGTGGCAAGAGGCTGGGATGTGACCTCCATCAGGTAATGCCTCTCGCAAGTTCACCACTACACATCACACGCTCATCTCTCATCTAAGCCGTTCCGGAGACCCCCGATGGGACACCATCACCTCGTCCCCTTCTCCCCCTCCGTGGGCGCACAAGGTCAGCTGGGAGCGCGGTGACATCCTCCGTCCTGCTACGTACGCTCCACTGCTCAACGGTGCCGACTATGTCGTCCACAGTATGGGCATCCTCCTCGAAGCCGACTACAAGGGCGCCATCTCGGGCAAGGAGTCGCCCATCACTGGCCTACGGAAGGCCTTTGCGCCTGTCCGCGACCGTGGTGTTGATCCGCTGCAGCGAGGACAAGGCGAGGATATCAAGCCTCCAAACCCCAAGGATCAGTTCTCGTATGAGATCATGAACCGTGACAGCGCCGTCACTCTGGCGAAGCATGCCGCCGCGGCGAACGTGAGCTCCCTCTGCTACATCTCTGCTGCCGGCGGAGCGCCTGTCCTTCCTCAACGCTATATCTCGACCAAGCGAGAGGCCGAGGTCACCATTGCCACCAAGTTCCCTCAGCTGAGAGGCATCTTTGTCCGACCGTCCTTCCTGTTCGATAGCTCGCGCCCCGCCACGGTGCCGCTGGCTGCCATGGTCGGCTTGGGCACTGCCTTTAACGATCTGACGGGCAACTACTTCAAGACCTTCATGGGTGCGGCTGGTGTCAAGCCGATGAAGGTCGAGACTGTCGCCGAGGCTGTGGTTGAGGCCCTGGGCGATGAGAGAGTCAAGGGCGCGCTCGAAGTCCCCGAGATCGAGGAACTTGCCAGCAAGGCATGGAGGAAAACAATGCTGTAGTGGCCGTGGTTATGATGATGTATTAAAAGCACAACGCTAGACTGTATAATACCCCGGAGGACTAAAAAGCGCCATCTATGGACCATCTCCCTCTAAATCATTGTACCTCGTTCAAAACTGTCCCTGATCTCTGCAGTGTACTTGTTATAGAACCGAGACAGCTTCTGGTTGAACTGCTTGTTCTTTTCGTTGATGTACGTCACATCTCCGTCGTCGCCATTCTGTGCCATCCTCTCCTTTCTCTTCTTCAGTCGCTGCTCCTCGGCTCTCTGCAGATCCGCCACAAGGCGGTCGACTGCTGCCTTGTCTGGCTTATTTTGAGAAAACGTCGTAGAATCTGCGGTCGAGTAGAAGGATCCGTCCTTGTCAACAGCGATGAGCTCGCCGTCCTCGGTTTCGACGATGTCTAGACCGCCTGATGCTGCAGCCTTCTCAATGAGGGCCTGCTTATCCTTTTCGTACTTTTCCATATCGGAGTTGATATTTCTGAGCTGTCGCTTGTATATCTTGTTGGCTTCCTGCGTCTGGTCCGCAAAGGAGTTGTTGTCGCGATGAGCTGCCCTCTTCTTGAGTCGCTTGTCCCACTTCTCGCTCTCGTCGACGGTCCAATCCCATGCTCTTTTGCGCTCGAAATCCTCGCCAGATTCCTCCACGTCTGCCTTGAGCAGCTTGTGCGACGCGATGGCGTGTTTCCGGTGCAGCGCAGTGAGCTGCGCGGGATCTGTAGCTAGTCGTTGAGACTCGAGGGTGGCCTCCTTCAGGTTCGTTTCCGCCGATGTCTTTGCTCGCGCCTGGAGCGCCTTGAAGCGGGCCATTCGATCCTTTGCTTTCGAAGCAGGGTTGGCATCAGGAGCTGGCGCGTCATCCTTCTTCTCGATGGATGATTCGGTGGCGGTTGTGTCATCGGGTTTGGAAAGGTCGTCGGTCTCGCCTCCCTTGGCGGGGGTCTCTTCAACAGTCTCTGGCTCTTCCGCAGAGTGCGATTCTACCGCCTCTGTTCTTCGCTTCTTTGCTGGAGGTGCCATATTGTCGGTTTGATGTGATGAAGCAAATGATGCGGTTGCTCCGAGGAGTGTTGTGAATTCAGGTTGTTGGAAACAAAAACTAGTCCCAAATGGGCAGATAGTGGGGCGATGAATCCAAGGCAAGAATTGAGAACTCGGAGGTCCAAGTTTCAGAGGGGTTAGAAAGACCGGGCTGGGGGTCTTAAAGAGTCGGGGCCAGTCATATCTTTGTGACTTTTGTATCATTTATGAAGCTTCATCCGCCTTTATGTGAGGTCGAGAGTCACAGTCGACGCACCAGCTCAAGCGGAAAAGTGTAATTGCGACGCCGATGCTTGTGGCTCAGTCGCACAGCCACAGATCTGCTGCTGGTCAATTCAATTGCCGTAGCGGCCTCCACTTCCCCAGGTTTTAGGGGGTTGCGGGGCGGGGAATCGGACCGTTGGGGCAGCACCTGCCTGAAAGAACGCCTGTAAACTTCAACCAAAACAGCCTGTGCAAGGCAATTAGAGGGGGACTCGACAGCTGATGACGGATTTGTCAAGGAAGGGGCGGCGTCACAGCCATCCTCGGATGTCGCGTGTCTGCGGGGAGGGCAGGAATGAATGCGCGGCACGGCACGGTCTTGCCTTCTCCCACTTTCCAATTCCAACTCCTCCTTGCTTTATTCAAGTTCCCAACATGATATCGCATCTTTTTTAAGTCGCGTGTCGCCTCAAGTATCTTCTCCGGCTGCAATTTTCTTCTCCAACAATTTCGATCTCTCACACCTGCTGCAACGTGTCCAGCCGTTCATCTCCCTTCCGTCGGCAACATGATGCGCACAGCAGCTGCCCGAAGACCACAGGTCGCAAAACCAACGTTAAGCGCTGGAGCACAACAAACCCGTCAAAAGACGTTCATCAAAAGAGAGGACAAGAGCGGAGAAATTTACTACACCGTCAACAGATGGGGCAGGGCGAAACCCAAGCCGCCGCCGAACCGGGAACTCTTCCAGATCAACGATCTCCTCCTCGACCTCGACGATATGGACAGTAGGCACGTGCGGACGTGTACCGAGGACGATGAGGCTCAGATGCTCAAACAGTGGTCTGTGGACCCCAAGCGCCAGGCATTGAGAAGCCGGCTCCAGGAGCTGGTGAGCGAGGTCGATTGGTCCCGGCGCAAGGTTTTCGAGATGTCGATGGAGCCAACCAGTTCCTGGCGACTCGGGAGCCATGACATTCTCTCCGCAGCCCTCAACGGAGCCCCATCAGCATCTAGTCCATCACCAGGCCCACCAGTCGACTCCTCCGACGACCAACAAGGGTTCGCTAACGTTTTGGGAACCGAGACACCGGGTCAGCGCCAGCAATCCAACACTCTCCACACCATCTGCTCAAAAAATGGGATTCCGGGACACGCCAAACAGGACGACGAACTATTGCTTCACTGGTTTCAGCTACGCAATCAATTGGCGCAGTCTGAGCAGCAGACCAGCAAACCGCCGTCTCCCAGCCAGTTCGCGTCCGCCCTAAGAGAGCAGGACACGGTTATCGGCATTCGCAGACTGGTTTCGCAATGTCTGTCCTCAGGCCTGGACGCCACGTCTTTTCATCAGACGCTCCACAACGGCCAAGGGCAACCACCTTCCAGCCTCTCTAGTGAGGTTCGGGATGCATGCGCGAATATTCTGAACAGCTGCCAGGAGAAAACCGCAACTTGTCACGACCTCTTGGCTTTCCTTGGCAACCTTAGCCAGAGACTATCGTCTAGTGGCGCCCATATTGGCGAACCGTTGTGTGGGCTTGGGCTGAGGCTTTCAGCCGAGATGGGCAAGCCCGCGGCCACCATGGAATACCTCGATATCACCTTTAGAGATGGATACTTTGGGGATGAGGCTTTGGGTGACGTCCTCGATACTTTGGAGACGTACTCACACCATCTCAATGTCAATTCGGAGTCGAGATTCCTCGACATAAGTGACAGACAGACCCTCCTGAGTCTGTTGACGGGTATCCGCAACGATACCCATGCTGCAGAAAGCCACACTGCACACGGATCAATTCGATCTCTTGCCATTCATTTCCTCCGGGAGCGGCGCGACGATGGCGCTACACGGATGGCCCTGGAAATCTATCGGGCTTACATAGTCCTTCTAGGTCGCCTAGGCGCGGTAGCATCGCTCTGGCAAGAATGGCGACTATCGGGGGCCGAGCTCGAAGGTTTGATCCGAAACGGGAACCTACTGATGCCCGAGGGCCAAACAGAGGAGATTGTCGTGGAAGCCTTCAGAAATTCAATTGGGGCATCACTCTCAGTTGTGGCTCTTCGTGATGATGCAGCTTCGACGGACCTCGACTTGGCGGGTTGTGCCACGCGGGACCTGGAAGCCATTGAAGAGCAGAACCAGGATGCTTGGCTCGGGTACCAGCAGCAGGAGGCGCACCCTATGCGAGGACTGCTGGACGGCGATATCCGTGCGGCGCTGGGTCTCCCACTTGATGGGTGGATGGAAGGGTTGCGGCGTCTAGCTGAAGGAACTGATGCCCGAGGCTGAGTCGATGGATGGATGGATGAGAGGTGCTGTACGAGACCAGACCAGGGGCGGACGGACCCAATTGTGAGAGAATATGATGCAGGTTTGCAAAATCGGTCAGCCATGGGTTTTGCGACATGCAGCATCATCATTATCATGTCAGACAAACGCGGTCCTTCAGAAAGGGGTTCATCCCGCGCAGGCCCCGCGGGAGAGACAGACAGAACTGCAACGGCCTCGAGACATGAACCATATTAGAGTTTCCTAATTTCCGTCTCCTGGCTTCCCGAAGGATTGGTTACGTATACATTGGGGAGCCCAAGCCCGACACGTCCCTCCGTCTGGAAGTGGGTGTCACCCCATTCAGCCCTGTGAGCGACTCCGGGCCAGGACGGCGTCGAGCTTCTACGAGCTGAAAGGGACGCCCGCAGCGCGCGATTGGCAGGTCTTCATCTGCTGGCCTGCCTAGCTGCGTCCAGCTCCCAGCCCTGTGCGAATCAAGATGGCCAAGGAGTGGGCTAGCAGCACAAGCCTGTCGCACACGCAGTGCTAGACATGGCATCTCGTCTCACCACACCCGCGACCTCGTACTGTCCTGTACTGTAGCAGGAACACGGGAGCCGCTGGGCGCTGAGCCGCTGGCTGTGTGGGCGAAGTGAAGTGAGTGGATGGCATGGCAAGGCATGGCGCATGCATGCAGCCATCCATCCCCTCGCCGTCCGATTTTCCAAGGCAGCGCCTGGTTGCTGAGTTGTTCGTCTCATGGCGCTCTCACACACAGCACAGTGGACCTCCAATCCGAGGCGTCGGGCGGCTGGAGTCTGGCGCGAGTCTGGACCACACACATGGACAGCCCCGGATGCCGCCTCCGCCACTCTCATCTGCCGTTGCGCTTCCCTCCTGTCTGCTGGGGCTCCCCTGTCCATGATCAGCGTGCGTCCGTCGTCTGGCTTGGTTGCTTGCTTGTTGCTTATGCCTGGCTTGACGAGCCGGTTTCACTGTCGACTTTTTTCTCTTCGTCACCACCCACGGACACGGAACATTGAAGATTTCGAGCGTCTCGACTGTCTGGAATTACGTCGCCTTCCTCAGATACCCGCAGCGACTGGTGATCGACGCGTATCCTCGGAGAGCATGTATGCTACGTCGCGGTGAAAACCATACCATAATGTGGATCTCACTGTCTCCGACTGGCCGACTTCACGAGCGTATGGTGGTGCTGGGGCTGGCACTCCTTGCTTTCCACGTCAATGTCACGGTTCAGCA
The DNA here is from genome assembly GCA_011320165.1 of Fusarium protoensiforme. Lineage (NCBI taxonomy): Eukaryota > Fungi > Ascomycota > Sordariomycetes > Hypocreales > Nectriaceae > Fusarium > Fusarium protoensiforme. The sequence goes on along the minus strand of JAANQP010000552.1, from coordinate 13,733 downwards.
ACGGGATCCGATAAACAACTTTTGTCGACGATGGGGTCACCAGAGTGCTGTAGTCGACAACAAGCTGTACATTGGAGGAGGTTTGGTCACATATGATGGTGGTTCCGGAACGCCAGAGAATTTCTCCAGTATGTCGATCCGGTTGTCTTGGCGATCTTGAATCTCGGCCAAGATGCTTCTTTGGGAAGAACCTATTAACGCGATAACCCAGACCCCTACTTTATCTATCATGACCTGAGCACTGTTGCCGGCTCGGGCATGCCTCAACCGTATGCCAATCTCAGCAAGAACTCGACGATTCCTGACGTCAGTGGTGGCATCTTCTGGCCTGATGATGTTAACAAGTACATCTATCTCTTTGGCGGCGAGTTCTATGACGAGACACCATGGGATTTCGACCTCTACCAATACGATATCATCAACAATCTGTGGCAGAATCTCGGGTCCCCGAGGGACAACGACATCGTCGGACTGAGCTACGGAGCTGGCGTCTCCATCCCAAGTCGAGGCGAGGCCTACTATTATGGAGGATGGCTGAACAACGCGACTGTCCCGAATTGGGGAGATGCACCCGAAGTGCCGACGTCCTACCTCCTTCGATACGAGATGGACACTGAGAGGTGGACTAATAGTACCGGACCTGACGATGTAGGCCGAGCAGAGGGCGTCATGGTTTACGTCCCAGTCGGAGATGGTGGCATGCTCGTCTACTTTGGTGGAATTCGATCAGCTGGAAACGACAGCTGGGAAGCACAACCGATGGAAGAGATCATGCTCTACGACGTCTTGAGCGGCAAGTTTTATAACCAAAGCGCGACTGGCGATGTCCCCGACTTGCGACGACGATTCTGCGCAGGCGTTACATGGGTGGAAGACCAATCCTCATACAACATGTAAGTACACTCCTCTCCTGTTAGGGTCAACGGACCTGGAGTCTGATGGTTGTTAGCTACCTCTATGGAGGTGCCGGTGAAGAAGAGGGCAGCATCGGGTTTGACGATATCTACATCTTGACGCTGCCGACCTTTGAGTGGATCAAGATGTATCCCACCGATACTAACAAGACCGGAGGCTTCCCCCACCACAGCTTCACCTGCAACGTCGTCAACGAGGCTCAGATGTTTGTCCACGGTGGCTTCTTCCCGCTCAACGACGTATGCGATGTCCCGGATCAATGGGGCCTGCACCTCATGGACCTAGGCAGACAGAACGAGAACAAGGCCCCGTGGGCGCTTTACGAACCCGACAAGACAAAATATGTTGTCCCGACAGATGTCATCAAGGCCGTGGGAGGAAACAAGGACGGCGGAGCAACCAAGACGAAGCCGGCAGGTGGCTTTGACCACGATGATCTCAACGCCCTCATGACGAGAAAGGCATTAGTCGCGTCACGGACCCCGTCACGAGAGATACCGGGTGATGGTGGTGGTGGACCGAAGGGCAAGCTCTCAACTGGGGCTATTATTGGTATCGCGGTCGGCGGCGCCGTTGCTCTCATTGCTGCTCTCTTCGGTGTCTTCTGCCTCATCCGACGACATCGACGACGGAACACCCGCACCGGGTCTCAACAGGCCATGTCACAGCCATATGACTATCACCATCCCGCCCATCCTTCGGTTAGCTCGAACCAGTACTCGCCGGGCCCATGGAGCCCGCAGTCGTCCACCTTTAACCCTGCGAGCCCACCTCCTTTCCAGTCTCGACCACAGACAGTCCAGCCTCACCAAGGGCCACCGGTGGAACTGCCCTCGGAAAACCTCGATAACACGGGTCACACGTCTCCGCATGGAAGCAATGAACCCAAGTTCGATGCCCATGGCAACGTCTGGATCCCGCAGGTGAGCATGATGCAAGTCCGGGACCAAGGCCATTCTCCTGGTAGTCCGCACTACGATGGCACGATGGGATCTAACACGTCCAAGACCGAGCCCGGGTACTTTCCAACTGGCACACCACATGAGCTGGCGACAGACAGACGGACGCCACAGGTCCCGGGAGAACCGGTTCACCAGACATATTACCACCCATAACAGGAGGTGTCGGATAATGAGAGATGTGGAATTTTCTTTGCGTACATTACCGAGCTTGACGCTCAAACCCTTCATTATAGCGACTCTGAAGGAAGGAAAAGGGATTATGGAGTACTTGGAGTCGGAACGACACGACTTGGCAGCGAACGGACTTTGTCGGGATACCATTTATTTTTGCCCGTGGCTCATCCTCTCCTTCTTTGGAGCCAGGGGTTTAGCATACATGTGTAATATCATGCCACAGATGTAGTGGCTCTTCTGGATAGCTTCAGCGTGTCAGTGAGATGGCAGACGCCGCTATAATACCGAGCCTCGAACTGAAACTACCATATTCTTGCTCGAGTTCCCCTTCCCGTGTAAACTGTATACATGGTTGATATCCATGGGTTCTCACGAAAAAAAAAACACTAATCATTTGCGGTTCGGCATACGCTACGCTCGCCGTTTGCTCGCGTGATGACCGTCCCATGGTGGTCGTGTGCTATCGTCAGGTAGAGGGAGCAATGCGAGTAAGCTGACATTCCTCCAAAGCCTCATACATCCAAGACTGTGAGCACGAATTTTATGTCGATATTGATCCTAATGCTGCTCTCAGCAACGAGCGACGATCGTATGAGCAGTCATTCTCGGCCTGAAAGGTCACCACTCATTGATCCTCACTGGAAAACGATGGTGTAGTCAGATTAGGTCTTGCAGTCATTCGACAGCCAGTCATCCTGGTAGAATCCGCTGGACGTTTGAGAAGGGTAGCACGTATTTGGCACACGAGCCCAGCAGGTATTTAATACACATGAATTCCTCCCTGGCTGATAACTCAGCATAAGGGTGAATTTTATATAAGAGATGCTGCTGGGTGTTAACTTGCAATAATCTTGACGGTATGCTTAACAACCAGGCTGGTATCCATGGATGCCAAATAACCCGGCCTCAGCTCCCTCGGGGTGTCCCTCTATCTCCCAATATCCATTTCCAGGCATCAAGTTGGCACCGCACAAGTCGTGGAGGAGGGTGGCCTATCATGTCAGAATATCCAGAGGACGGGCTGGAACGTGTCACCATGACTCTCCGTGAGCCATGGTTTCATGCCTAATCGTTTGTGTCACCATAATCATAAGTAGTCAGGGTTATTCCCAACTCGTCCGGTTTGGTAGACCAGCAGCAGAATGAATCTAACAGGACCCAGATCATAGTTGCTAGCACGGAGCAAAGATCAAGAGGGACATGGTCCACTTCGAGATATTCCCATCAATCAGTCACCGCCTGCAAAGACCTGATGTCATTTCTCACTGTTGAGGTGACACAGGTCCCGGAGGTCCGAGGAGATGTAGCGGTCTGGGTTGCATGAACTGCAGGAACAATTGCGAAATACGAGCAAAAAGGTAGAACATCAACTCTTGGGTTGGGGTGACATTGCCGTCAGGCACCGCAGGTGTATGGGATGGTAGTAGGTTGATGCCAATGCCCATGTCAAAAGGTTGCGTCGTTGTTGAGTTATTGACACCATTGCTTGACTTGATGACGAGGCGAGAAGATGTCTTAACTGCATAGCTTTTGAGTCAATTTTCATGCCATCACCCCATAGAAGCCTAGAATTGCTACGAGTTTTATGTTGGCGTCAATCTGAGCATCTCAACCCTGTAGTCGGCTACTAGTGTCGACTCGCCATCAGACATACAACTGACGCGATGCGGCTCCACTGCCAGAGGCTGAGACGTCAACAGAGCCGCCGGGGATGATGCCATCGTCTCTGGGTCTTGGCTGTGGGGATTGGTCGTCTCCGAGGGGATTCATGGCTCTGGGGTAAGGCCGCGGTATCCGCAAGGCTGCGTCTCGAGGTGAGTGAATGCAGGCAGCGAATGGTGTGACGAGGCAGAGTGGTCAGAGACGTCAACGTGGGGAGTTGATGATGAGATTGACTAGTCGAGGATCTAGACAACTGCCAAGTCCAGAGCTGACGATGACGACTCGCCATGGTGACGATTACAGTCAACGATGAACATGTCGATCTGGGTTCGGGCTCGGGAGTCTTCGGGCACGCGGCGGTTTAGTTAAGCAACGGGGCCATGGACCATGGATCGACTGGTCTACCCCATTGAGTTCGGCCGTGGCGCGTGCTCCTGCTTCTTGGTCCCTTGATCGCCGAGCGTGGAGTCAAGATGGGGGCGGCAAGATATCAGTTGGTGTGGTGTGGAGGGGAAGGGGGAGATCAGCCAGATAGTCAAATCACCAGGCAGGCAATAAGCACAGACGGAGGCATGCTGGAGACTGGATCGAGAGGGAGATAAGCGATCACGAGGTTGTTTACCCGGAGGGGAACTTGGCTAGAGATCAAACCGGGCATTAACATGGACATGGCATAGACGGGGGTGTCTGGATAAGATGCTGGATGGCCTCGCTCGCGATAAGCTGGGCTGGGCTGACCTGGGCTGGGCTGCTCAGCCGTGGAAGCGCAGTATCGAAGAGGGTTGATGCATCTGACACGACATCTGCAGCATCTGCCGCCGTTCGCTCAGGGCAGGCAAAACGGTGCAACCCCCCTCTCCTCTAGTCCAGAACAACACACGCGACGGGTCAGGTGGCTTCTCCCAGGCACATCTCATCTCTCTTGACGCCAGGAGGGCATGGCGAGATGTGGCGAGAGGGACATCTCAGGGTAGCTGTGTAGGCAAGGGGAGAAGAAAGGGTAGCATCGAGTGGGGAGTTGGCGTCGAGGTGATGCACGACATGCGTTGAAGTGGGCGGACGGAAGATGGATCAAACAGATGTTGCTTCTTTTGATATCCAATCCATATACTACCGTATTGACGCCGTTGAAAGGCAAGGGGTTGAATGCCGAAAGCACGCATCAGGCGAGTCAACTCCACTAACCAGCGGACATTGACTGACTATATCGTATCGACAAACGACATCACATCATTTACTGTGCGAGAATAAAATAGGTCAGGTCCTGCGGCTGTCGGTTGGTGTCGTGAAATTCCGGCGCGTAGAGCGCATTTGAGGCCTTATCTTGGCCTCATGCTGGTTGCCAGATATTGACGATAATCGCCGCAGACTCTAGCCTAGCCTACACAGACCCTACCTACATGCCATGCCCATGCCCTCGGCAGCAGGGAACAGGCCCAGACTCCAGCCCTTGCCTGAGATGGCAGTCTTGGTCCGTTAGCTGGCGAAACCATCGTCACTGGGACGGGCGTGGTGTTGAAGATTGGATTGTCACTGGAAGGCTTTTACACCGAAGATATCCGAGTCAGTCAGACGAGGGCCATCCCCTTTGATGGGCGAAATAAGCGAACCCGACCAAGCGTGCGAGAACGATTGGCCCGTGAGCACAGATGATGTGACTGGAAGCCATGGCCACGAGCTCTGGGATCATGGATCTAGAGGACTCAGGGAAAACCCCTGGATTCAAGCTACTTTCGGAACCGCTGAGGAAAACTCTTTTTTTTTTTCTTTTCTTCTCCTTCTTCGTCAACAAGAGAGGCTCCGCAACCCGAGTTCGTGGGCTGTTGCTGAGCCGCAAGTGGAGGCCTTCCAAAGCGAAGCGAGAACCGACGGGTCCCTACATGAGCCGGACGGGGACGGGGAATTGGCAGATTGAGAGAGTCAAGGGAGGACGAATTAGAAGCTAGAGTCCATGACATTTGGGTAGCTCCCGGACCTTGATGGAGGGTCGTCCTCAAACCCTCATGGACACAGACACACACGGACAAGGTTCAAACCGCCAGGCTTGAGACGGCGTCAAGAGCGAGCAGAGCAATGGCAGACAGACCCTGCTGCACATTGGAAAGGACCATCTGGGCGCATTATCGTCGCCGTGTTTCAGACACATCACAAAAGCTGTACGGAAGCCCGCCTTTTGACAGTCATGACAGTTGCAGTCGTCGTCCTTTCTCCTCTCATCAGGCCATTCCTGTCATCTGCCCCAGATTTGGACGCGAGCCAGCCGAATCAGACTGGACGGACGGAAATAACTGCTCGAGAGACAACCCAGGGGGAGCTGATGGAACCCCAGACACAAAGTCAAAGAGGAGGTGTGGGTGCCAGGGCATTGGATGGGAACCCCCACGCTGGCCTCCCACGCGCCCGCGACCCTGATGCCCTTCCCTCTGGCTCTGGCCCTGACCATGGATGGATGATTGTCGTCAGGGTGCAGTGCTGTGCAGCTCATTGATGATGGGAATTCGCACAGACAAGACGAGAAGCGGGGGAGCGAATCAGATAGGCCCGTTGGACCGAGGATAAAAAAACAACAATACAAGCGAGTTTGTCGGTGGCACTTGACTCAGCAGAATCGTTGGCTTCTCTGAACAAAGTCGCATCGTCGTCGGCCCGGCGCTCGATGGCGTCTCGAGCTTGGCTTTTCTGGGGCCGAAAGTTGCTGTTGGCGCTTTCAATGGACGGATCCAATGTTTCCCTTCCCTTCCCCGCTTCCAGTGTCAACTTGACTCCATTGCTGGGGGAGGTTTGCTTGGACCGGCCCCGCAGGCCAATTCAACCGCTGGCCATGTCGGCAATGTTCGACGGAGTCAGGGGGAATTCATACAAGGTTTAACGTATCCGATGGAGGATTGAGATACGGCTAGAGATAGAGGACCCTTGCTAGAGAGGGAAGAGAGAAAAGGAACTGTCCCCACTTCAGTCCTGGGCGGAGTGATACCGTACACAGAGAGAGTAGCGGAGTAGTTGTCATGAGAAGGACAATGGGCTTGGAGAGGGGGGCCCCAACATGTGCGGTGATGTAATGCCCGTAGTCAGTCAATCGAGAGTCGGCAGTCGCTCGCTGCGGCTGTGACCGGACACGCGGTTGCGTTGACCGTCCCGGAGGTACGCACATTCTCCGCGTAGCTAGGCTGCCAACTAGGTACATTTACTGTAGGCATGTCGGTGGGAATTTGTCCATGGTGGAGATTTGGTGATGGAGGCTTGAAGAGCTGTGGATTTGGGCTGGACATTTGCATCCATTGTCCGTCCAGGAAAACTCATGCACTTGAGCACGGGCTCCTCTGGGTTCATCCACATGGGCTCAAGGATTGATGGTGATGGATCTTGGGAGCAACCTCGTACGCAATCTACAAATCATGTATCCCCATCTTTCTCTATTCATTCCAAGCCGGATATCCAGGCAATGCATCCATGGATCATCGTCAACAAGCGGGAAAGGAAAAAAAATCCCCGCCCCATCCGTCCCCTCCCATGTGGCGCCCATGCGGCTACGGGTGAATCAGTTGCCCACGGGGCTGGTTTGATAGGCCCCGTACGACCTCTCTTTCCTTTCTTCTTCCTCGGACTTTTTCCTTCCCCTTTCGCGTGCACCACCAACTGGATATCAAGGTCTGTCTGGGTCTGCAAACAATTGATGCACATCATAGTAACACGCTTGTCAACCACACCCTTTTTTCCCCGAGTTAGCGGCCTTTGCTTCCCGCACACACAGGTACACACACACAGGAACAAGATTGTGACGGCCCGCCTACGAAGCTTTCGGGAGAAACATTGGAAGAGAACTGGAACACCCGGTTGAGAAAAGAGACGGTGTGCGAAGATCAATCCATTGAGAAAACGAAAAGGCACACCCTGGTGCCAGAATGTGACTTTTGTTGCGTAATGGCGTCGCAAAGACGCAAGAGTAAGCCAGCAACACGCACCGCAAGACGGCGAAACGTGCTCTGCGGGGTGGATGAGACGAGCACCTACCGCTGGTTGGCGGGAGGTACTGGGCCGTACCTTCCATGGTAGACTTCCATTCCAGGGCCGCTAAACTTCAGGGCAGGTGCTTCTCAGTGACTTCCATACAGCGGCGGCCCCTCCTTCCTCCTTCCCTGTGCCTGGCCAGCAGAACCAGCCCCAGCAGGTCCCCCAGGCAGGCAGGCGCGCCCTGGTGGAGAAAGCAGGCGCCCCAATGCCTCCTCGGGTGGGCCACGGGCGGCAGATGGAGGGGCCCCTACCTTGATTGCTAGTCGCTGGAGCTAGGCACTCTGTAGGCAGGCGCGATGGTGGCTGCTCCTGCATCGTCACCAAAGAGGTATTGCGACAGAGCACCGCGTCCCATCGTCACCTGCCCACCTACTGTACCTACCTATGCACCTACACCTACACCATGGATTGAATGATGCCGGGCCAAACCACCACTATCAAATCTCGAGAGGCGACCCTTGAGGCCATCTCTTCCTGGTCTTGGGAGCTCCATCCTCGGGGCGAACCCACACACAGGTTTCCCATCCATCCATCACACCTGGACCCTTGGAGATCATCAACAGAGATGCACACCCCCTTCCTACATTGTACTTCACCCCCCGATGGCCGGTGGATGCGTCCCTGACATTCGTCCGTTCCGTGATCCATCCATATCCTCTAGCTCCGATCGGGATGAGCGGAGAGAAACATGCACGAGCTGCTGCTCGCTGGCTGCGGTCGCTGCTGATACGCGGCTGCACGGCGCAGCTAGATTCCTAGGGAATCATGCTCTTGCTCTCCTCGGAGCTTGTGCAAGTCACGGTACGGTGCCGTACGGTGCTGCTGCTCCTTCGCGGACGGACATGATGATGACGAGATACGTCTCGTCGATTCCCCCTCCAAACACCATCGTGTCCGAGCGACGCTATCATGTGCCGTAGCTGCGCTAGGGACGCCAGGTATTCCCAAAGGTCCCCTTGTTGCTCAAGTTCGCATCGGCGTGTACCTGGTTCGCACGTCTGATAATGCAACCCTGGTGCCGCACGCGTATCAGGATGGATCGCTATCTATCACGGTTGCCAGTCCCAGGCAGAAGATACAAAAAGAGACCACCCCATTCCCCAGACCCCATCCAGGTTTAAGATGGTTGGTCTGTGGTCAAGCTACCTGCTCCATCCTGACCTTTTCAACCTCGATATCATCCGTCCTCTTCCCACTCACTCTTGGGTCGAGCACTCTTGCTATTATTATCTCGTCGCTCCGTCCTCAAAAGAATCAGTTACTATTCATTATATACAATCTCCAGCGTGTCCGCACACTGCTGCCTTCTCTCACTCGTTGATGGCTCAAGAATCAGCCTGTTGATAGCGTGACGACGTCTGCGGACATCGTATCAGTCAGCTTGAGACACCCTCACCCTCACATTCGACGCCCTTGACATACGCACGCGTCTACCGACACACTGGCCATCCGCTCACGCTCAAGGCCTCACGTTTCCGTCTCTGCATCCCAACTGACACATCCTCTCCACACCACGCCACTGTAGAGCAACGAATCCCCAGCGGGATCCCAATCCACCGAAAAAAGGGTCACAAGAAGTCTCCGACTTTTCGACAAGCCCATAATTGCAGGTTTCCCGCCTGTTGTTGGGACCAGTCCCTGCCGCGACCCTGCAAGTCCCTTGTCAAAGGACTAGCAACCAACTGGGCACCTTGAGAGGATCCTCGGCCCAACCCTGCCCCAGCTCTCGCGCAATCCGATAGTCGCAGCTCGCAGTGTCGATTGCGGCGGGTCATTGGCTGACTTGTTGCGGGCGTCCCATCTCCGCTTTCGGCTCCTCGCTCACTCACTCAATCACGACAACTTGTCGAGCGAGTCACCATCCCAGGTGACAGGTGCCCCCAGCTTGATACTTAAGACTCGCGTGCCCCGACTTCGCCTACCCTGACTCTGGCTGCATTGAATCATCCAGAACGACGATTGCGTACCGCCATAGCATACCTATCCAGAGGCATACAACAGAGACAATTCCTCTTCCCTCTCCTCTCCCTCGCTACCTTCGAATCTACCTTGTCGTCTCGTCTCCACGCTCCCCCAGCGAACCAACAACACCAACCAGCGCTAACAAGACCGCCCCTTTCGACTACCACCCGGCCCCGTCGCCTAAATTTCGACTTACACGACACTTGGACGTTCGGCCTCTTTTGCTCCCTGGCATTGTCCTTGCAACTCGACGCTTGAACAGTCCATACCGCTTCTTACGGCGGCCGAATCAGACATAGCTTGAGCCTCGTCTCCACGTTTGCGCATCTCTATTCTCGCCTGTGGTCCCTAAACGGTGACGCATCGTCGAGTCTGTCTCTCGTGAAGTGGATTCATGGTGAAGGAATTTTTCACTCATCGAGATCCGGGAGTTTAAAAAAGATCACCCACCGGGGCTTCCCCAACTCGTTATTGAGCCTAAAACAACCCGTGCGACGATCCCGTCTTTTACTCGCCCATCTGGGATATCTCGCCGAACAAATCTTGCCCTACGTTTATTACTAAATTTTTTGTCCGACTATCCTATCTCATCGCATCTCAGTCGGTTGAGGATCAGTTAGTCCAACGTCTTTTCTGCCCGTCCGTCTCGATCCGCAACCGTTCTCGGGGAATTTGTCGTCCTGTCGTCCCTGCACGCGGCCCCGACCACAATTTGCCACCCCGAGTTACCCTGGCATCACACAATTCTCGAATTGATCCAGACACGGACAAGGACAAGAAAATTTTTTTACAACCATCTCTTTGTTCACCCCGTGCCCCCTTCTTTGATCAAATCAGGGAGAAAGGGGAAATCTGCAGCCTAGTGTCCACGATAAGGGCCCCCCCCCGCAGTCGAACCATTGCTGGAGAGGCGACCCCAGCGGCTCCAACTGCCCTAAAATCTGGTACCGTCCACTGGCTTACAGGCGGTACCAAGTACCTTGTCTACCCTTCTCGTCGGCTATCCTCCACGGGGCCTCATATCATATCACCCTCCCCCCTCTCGATTGAGGTGTCGTCCTCTATCAGTCTTTTTCTCCTTCCCTTCCTCCTCCTCTTCAACACCTTCACACGCACACAATGCATCACAGCCGGAAAAAGTCTGGTCACGGCCTCCCCAACACCTCATCAACAGACGTGCGAAAGACTGTCACAGCGACCGACCCTTCAAAGTATAAGCGGCCCGTCATGACTCGGCGACACACTCCGCAGAAACTCGGCCGAAGCCAGCGCGAACGTGAACGAGAGCGGACAGAGTCTTGGGAAGACGAGAGGGAGAGCTTCCCGCAGTTCTGGTACGTCTCACGTCATCCCAGAGAATTTTCCTCGCCATCGACTTGCCGGATCGGGTTCCTCCTCTGAGGGTTCCTTGCTTTTTGCCCTGGCAGTTGCAGTGCCGTCATGTTCAGGAACCAAGCACAGCCCCTGGCGTCAGAGAGAGAACCCGAGGGCCGGAGGGCGACGGAATTCGTTCTAGAAACCCCTCCAATGATTGAGTTTGCTGACGATACGATAGCATGACGTGCGAAAAGCAATTCATCCCTCGCGATGACATGTTCCTGTACTGCTCCGACAGGTAGGTTACGAACCCACTCAGCGGTGGACCTCGCCGCACTCTGATCCCCCCGTGAGTCCCGGACGGTGCTAATAATATCGCTGCTGCAGTTGTCGAAGGGTTGATCAGACGGCGACGTCACAACCGGCCTCGTCGGTCCGCCATTACGCGTCGGCCAACTATCCATTCTACACGGCGGGCAACCCCGAGCCCAAGGACATCATCCCGCGGGCATCGCCCTCGCGACCCAGCTCGATGCTGCTGAGCTCCCCACCGGCGACGCCAGGGGCCGGAGCGTCGTCTTACCAACACACTTCGGCTATCTCGGCGCTCCGGTCCCTCAACGTCCGGCCGCCCAGCCCTCCGTCCCCGACGGGCAGTTCGACCAACCTGTGGCCTTTTAGTCGCAGCGCAGCGACCAGCCCGCACAGCTCGTACGGACGACCTTCTGCGGCGTACTTTTCATCGACGTATGACGGCGGCTACTACGGTGCGGGCAGCGGCGCATACACCTACGATGTGACTTCGGCGGGAATGGACCGGCCTCTGCCTTCACGCCACCCCGGTACCTACTCTCGACCCAAGAGCATCGAGCTTGTGACACCCATGGTCGGCAGATGAGATGGACGCGAACCATGACATGGCCCTGTTTCAGCAGATGGCATCTTGAGCCGTCAGTCGGGGCCTGTCATCCGCAGCCATGGCAGCCTGCGTGAACGCCGTGAGGCTGGCAGCAGGCTGACTGGTGTGGTAGCACAGGCCGAGCTGAATGGCAGAAGATGGCCTGCGGGGGGGCCTAGGCCGGTTGGTGAGCGTGTCACAACCGCGGCGCCGGGCAGACATGCGGCGGGGATTGGACGAGGCGGTCGGGGCAGGATTGATCACGATTGCAGGCCCTCTTGCGGGGTTTGCAAGTCGGGGTTACTACTGCACTGCACTGCACCGGGCTGAGCTGTACAGTACAGGTACGAGCAGGGGTTCAGCCAAGGCCCTTACTTGCTGGGCCCTCCTGTCTTATCCTGTCTTGTCCTTCTTTGCTCGGTTGTCCAATCTGGGAGGGAGCGAGACATGGCGCTGCCAGTTCCCGGTTCCTAGCTCTGTCGAGTTCCCACTTGGCACTGAAGGAAGCACAGCACGCGGTGCTCGAAGTGGGCTTTGTTTTTTTATTCCTTATTTTTTCCTTTTGTGTGTTTCGGTTTTTGGTGGTTCATGTTGTATCTCGGGAGGGGCTATCTTGCTGACGGGACACTTCCCCGGCGCTCAAAAGTTTTCTTTTTTTATTATTTTCTTTTATCTCGCATCATCAGCATTCCACCATAGCGGAGTTGGCCGGCACTTTTGTCCTTTTTTCTTTTTTTTTTCTTTCTTTCTATTTTTTCTATCTGCCTGTCTGTCTTGTCGGGAACCATCGGTAATTTCGTTTGGCGATCCCCCGCTTCTTGGTCTGCAGGTCTTGTCTGTCCGTCTGCCTGTCCCCTGGCTACACACGCATCCCGTCACACAGACTCTGCAGCCCCCTGGTCTGGCTCTTGTAGCTGGACAGGACAGGCCAGGTTGCAGGGTCATGCCTCCCTGGACACTGCCGCGAGCTAGTGTGGGAGTCGACGGTGGTGGCCTGGGGAAAGGTCTCTTGTTCTTCCCCTGAACTACCACCTCGCCTCGCCTGGGTGCTTGAGCGGCATTCATGGGCACAGGCATGCATGGATGGACAGACAGTCGACTGCATGGCATAGCATGGCACGGCACGGCACGGCATGATATTGTTTATTAGAATTAGCATGAGCATGAGCATAGCATCTGGTGGGCGGTTATCTCGGCGGCTGTATAATTTGTTGGACTCTTTTACATTTACTTTACCTGTCTGCACTACGGAGTATTTTGTTACCACTCTACTCGACTCGTCTGGTCTGGTCCGGTCCGGTTGGCATGGATCATCAAATCACACCCCTCATCCTTTTCCTTCTGTGGTGGTCATTTCTTGTCTCATCACACACCCACAACAGACACCAACGAGAACGAGTCATCTGTCTTGTTTTGATTGGGCTTTACTCTGGGAGGCATTCACTGATCGTCTTTTCTTGTGGCGCATCAGCAGCAACATGTTTCAGGCATTTTCTATCATCGACGAGAGGCATCTATTGTATGCCGACGCTCTTATGGGATACGCATTATTGATTTACACGCATGGGAGGTTTCTTTGAGCGCTTTTGCATTACACATATTTACAAACATACAAACAGATATACCTAGAAGCATAGCATCCATAACATAACATCCATGATACACGGATAATTCATCAACGATTACCTCATTCTCTCACTCATCTCTTACCCTCTCTCGGTTGTTGTTAATCAGCCAGCCACCCTCCATCACCACCGTCGACCCCATGTTAATCTTTTCCCACCCCCGGATTTTCCCCAGATTTTGACAGAACCCTTCCGCATTCCGCATTC
>JAANQP010000551.1:0-10403 GCA_011320165.1 Fusarium protoensiforme | reverse complement strand
TTCCCCGTATCCATCCCCCCCCCTCCTCTGTCAGGTCATCTCAAGCCCAATGTCATCGGTGGCGATCCCCCGGTGGTGGTGGTGGTGGTGCGGCTGCTCCGCATCTCCAAAATCCCATTCCCCCTTAGTTAGTCGGTCAGCCCGGGGTGCCGGTCTGGAGCTTCCCCCGAGCTAGCTTCCCCTCCTCCACGATGGGGGAAATTCGTGTAGCAAAGAGAAAACGTCATGTTGGAGTGGATTCTCTTTTGCTTGAAGACCGTTGGTCTACAAGCCTCGACGAGTTTAAAAGCAGGAGATTCCCTCCTCAATAAACATGTCTTTTTTCTTCATCAGGCTTATACCCAATAACCTTTATTGAGCACTTTGCTCTTTTCTCTACTTTCATCAACTCACTCGACAAAGAGTCAATCTTGATTCAGACTCAGGGGTAGATCCCAATCTTCAGCCCAAACGGCTCCTCAACACAGCTCATCGCTAGGAACAAGAGTGATCGCCATGAATACTCTTCGAAGAGCCTCCCTCACCAAGCCCGAGGAGGAGGGCAAGGCATGGCCTGCCATCGCCATTGGCATGTTTGTGGCCTTTGGTGGTGTCCTCTACGGGTATGTTTTCCTGAACCAAGACTCACATATATACACGTTCCAGTGCTGACAAGACCCTAGCTATGACACAGGTACCATCTCTGGCATCCTCGCCATGCCGTACTGGCAACGCCTCTTCAGCACCGGCTGGCGAGACTCGGACGGCGACCTCAACGTCACCACATCCCAGGAGTCGGCCATCGTCTCCATCCTCTCCGCGGGCACCTTCTTCGGCGCCCTCTCTTCGCCCTTCATGACCGACTATATCGGTCGCCGCCCCGGTTTGATGATTGCCACTTGGGTCTTTAACCTGGGCGTGGCGCTTCAGACTGCTGCTACTGCTATCCCCATGTTCCTTGCTGGACGATTCTTTGCTGGCTTTGGTGTTGGTCAGATCTCTGCCATCAGTACGTCTCCTCTCACACCCAACTCACAACCCATCTAACACGTCTCAGTCCCCCTCTACCAGTCCGAGACAGCCCCCAAGTGGATCCGCGGCGCAATCGTGGGAGCTTACCAATGGGCCATCACCATCGGTCTCCTCCTCGCCGCCATCGTCAACAACGCCACGGCCAAGCGCAACGACACGGGCTCCTACCGCATCCCCATCGCCGTCCAGTTCGCCTACTCCCTCATCCTCTTCGGCGGCATGTGCATCCTCCCCGAGACGCCCCGCTTCCTCATCAAGCGCGACCGACACGACGAGGCCGCCAAGGCCCTGGGCAGGATCCGACGGTTGCCTCAGGACCACCCTGCTATCCGGGCTGAGCTCACCGAAGTGAGGGCGAACCACGAGTATGAAAAGTCCCTTGGAGAGGCTTCTTACGTCGACTGCTTCAAGCCTCCGATTCTGAAGCGCCAGTTTACTGGTATGGCTCTGCAGGCTCTTCAGCAACTCACCGGCATCAACTTTATCGTACGTCCCCTATTCACTGTACCTATACTTGACTAACAAGAGCCCAGTTCTACTATGGCACCAAGTACTTTGAAAACTCTGGCATCTCCAGCGGCTTCGTCATCTCCATGATCACATCAGCCATCAACGTCGCCTCCACCATCCCCGGCATGTACGCCATCGACAAATGGGGCCGTCGCCCTCTCCTCTTCTGGGGCGCCATCGGCATGTGCGTGTCCCAGTTCATCGTCGCCATGGCAGGTACATTCTCGACCGGTCAGAACGACAACGGCACCATCTTTGTCAAGAACCTCGCCGGACAAAAGGCCGCCGTCTCGTTCGTGTGCATCTACATCTTCTTCTTCGCCTCCACATGGGGCCCTCTTGCCTGGGTCGTCACCGGCGAGATCTTCCCTCTCAAGACCCGTGCCAAGTCCCTCAGTATGACCACGGCGACCAACTGGCTCCTCAACTGGGCAATCGCCTACTCGACCCCCTACCTCGTCGACTTTGGCCCCGGCAAGGCCAACCTCCAGAGCAAGATCTTCTTCATCTGGTTCGGCTGCTGCTTCATCTGCATCGCCTTTGTCTACTTCTTCATCTACGAGACCAAGGGCCTCTCCCTCGAAGAGGTCGACCAGCTCTACGACGAGGTCAGCGTGGCGCGCAAGTCGACACAGTGGAAGCCCACGGAATCCTGGGAGCACCGCCAGAGCGTGTCCGGGCCCGGTGGAAAGATGTTTGGCAACGAGCACGGCGAGGTCACACACGATGAGAAGAATGAGGCTGTTTAAGAGCATAATCAATAGCATATTCGTCATGTATTCATAAGTTTACCGACATCCGGTTGGGGATCGGCGAGAACCCCCACAATACCCGGCCCCACAACGGCCGGGGACACTTGTACATATATCTCCCGAAATAGTCCAAATTCCCATTTACAGCGTAAAAGTCCTACGTCCCTCTCCCTTGATGAACCTGATCTTCTCCTTCTTGTCCCCGATGAGCGTGGCATCCTTGGCGCTGTCGTCCACGTCCAGGACCTTTGTGTTGCACTTTGTCGACTTGCCCTTGTTCTCCACGTCGACCTTGTCGTTGTCCTTGCCGTAGGGGATGGGCCGGATCACCTTGAGGTTGAGGAAGCTGCCGTCCTCGTCGTCGCCGCCGAGGCTCTTGTGGAAGATGCGGATGCCGGCGACCACGACGGCGTTCCAGGGGTCCTTCTCGTCGTCGTCGCCGTCGTTCGTGTCAGAGTCGGAGGAGGAGGAGTCGCTGGACTCCGAGTCGGAGGGAACCTCTCCGGTGAACGCTTCGACGGCGATCTGGATTTCGCGCTCGGAAAGATCACGGAGGGAGCCGACGGTAGAAGCGGCGCCGTCATCGGTATCGCTCTCCTCTTCCTCATCCGAGTCGGACTCCTCGGCCTTCTCCTTCTCGTCATCTCCCTCTTCCGCCTCTGCTTCTGCTTCTTCATTCTTCTCCTCCTCTTCCTTAGCGTCCTCATCGCCCTCAGCCTTCTTCTCGTCCTTCTCTTCGACATTATCGTCGGCAGTAGATTCGGGAGTCAGGGGCTCCTGTGGCTTCGACTCCTCCTCCTTGGACTCAACCTTCTTCTCCTCAGAGCTGGGAGTAGTCTCTGCCTTCTCAGTCTTCTCGGTGGACTCGGCTTCCTTCTCTTCCTTCTCCTTCTTTTCTCCAGCCTCCTTCTCTGCGGCCTCAGCTGCGGCCTTGGCCTCCTCAGCAGCCTTCTCGGCTCGAGCAGCGGCCCTCTCAGCCTTTCGGGCCTCCTTGCGGAGCTTCTTCTCGGCCTTCTTGAGCTTGGCCTTCTCCCTCTTCTTCAGCCGCCTGTGCTCTCCCCACGCCCAATCCTTGGTGGCCGTGTAGTGGGCCGCCTCTCGGTCCTTGAGAATCTTCTTCCTGATCCTGTCCTTCTTCTTCTTCTTGAGCTCCGCCTCGTGCGCCTTGCGGGCCGCCTTCTCCTCGAGGGTCTCGACGAACCTGCCCTTGCAGTGCCCGAGGTCGTAGGTGAGACCGATGCGGAGGAGCTTCTCGCGGCGTGACTTAGCGTTCTGCTTAATGACCTTCTCAATAGGGAAGACACCCTCGTTGCGGGTGGCGTTGATCTTGACGCGGACTTCATAGTCGCCAGCCTCGAGTTCAAGCTCGACGTTGGTGGACCGTGTCATCCGGTAGGGCGTTTGGCTGCGGACCACATAGTCAGACTTGCCAGCTTTGTGTACGCGGAAGGTCAGCTCGAAGCGGTACTGGCCCTCGAGACCTCGGAAGTATCGGTCGTCGAGCTGGGCCAGGACGATGACGACGGGGCCAGGCTTTGTGACGGTGAAGGAGAAGTGGGTGTCGTGGTAGTCGAGAGCCCAGGGGACGGAGAGGGTAGTCCAGAGCTGGGTGACGCGCCACTCGGGGGTGAACAGACGGGTTCGATCGAAGGACTGGTACTTTCTAAGAAGGTCCTCGTACGAGATCCAAAAGTCTCCGTCATCGCCGAAACGGTGATCGAGCTTGGTAAGCCACTCGGGGGTCCATTCCTTGGATCCATCGCCTGGAGGCTGTTAGTATGCTGTCTGATATGGACTCGACGAGGTTACTTACTCCACGGGCCGTTCCATTCTCCCTTGCCCCAGGGGTTCTTGAGCTTGAGCAGACGCTTTCCGTCAATCTCGACAGCCTTCTGGATCGAGTAGGCGTGAAGCTCGATGATACCCTTTCGATCACCCCAGCCATTGCCCCAGACGCCAGTCCAGCAGCTGAAGAGGAACTCTTTGTTCACCTTGAGGAGCTCCTCGTTCCAGAAGTAATCCTGTCAATTCCGTTAGCTGGTGTTGTTTATTCGCGCGTGTTAAACTTACCTTGTCCAGGATATCATTGGCAAAGAGCTCGCTGCTCACGCCTCCAGTGAGGTCTTCGATACCCTCACCGCCATAGCCACCTTCGATGGCGGCGTAGTCTCCATGAGCCTTGGCATAGCACTTCTCGAGAAGGGGGAGCCAGGTCTCTTGGGGGTGCTGGCACTGTGCAAAGTAGAGAGAGCCGCTGTTGGACTGGTAGATTCGGCGGTATGCCTCCTCTGGATCGAGACGCTCAACGTTATCAAACAAGACTCGGTCCAGGTAGCTCTCGTCATAGTCGGGCTTGGTCAGATAGAGCTAGAATATTTGTCAGTTGCCGTACTGGATGGAAAGCCAGGGCACGTACATAGTCGTCGACAATCTCCGAGATCCACTCGCCGTCACGGTAAAAGACGAAGCCATAGACACCGACAGCCTGGTCATGGGCAACGCAAAGCCTCTCAATGAGACCAGGCTTGTTGCTCAGAGTGCAAAGAGCAGCCATGAGCCAGCAGTCACCATTACGGCCCTGCCGGATGTCACTGGTGGTCGGGCCATCAATGTAGAAGCAGGGCTTGTCAAAGATGTCACCGACGCGCTTCACGCTCTGGGGCTGCATGTCGAGACCGGGCGTGTAGTTCTCGACGTTTGAGAGCGACTGGAGGCAGTCATTCTGGCCAAACTTGAGATCGGCCTCAATGTCAAAGTGGGGGTCGCGATACTTCTTGTTGATGCGACGGCACTCCTTGACGATCTTTTCGACCTTGGCGCGGCACGTGGCCGCAGCCTCTTCGTAAGAAGCATCTGTGGTGCTGGCGGTCACTCTGTTGCCTCTCTTGGCAGCAGCCTGGATGTACGTGTTGGAGGGGATGACGGTTGTAGCTGTAGGGTATCAGTCTGGTGCTCAAGTTGTTTGTAAAGACACACAAAGAGACATACCCTTGCCTGGGTTCTTGGTGGTGAATTTGCCCCAGAACTTGTCAATCACATGCTGCGGTGTAACCTTGGAGCGGTCGCCCAAGTCAGCACCAGTAGCGATCTCTGCAAAGGATCTGTCGGGCGACGATGACCTCGAAGAAGAGGAAGAGGAGGAGGAAGACATGTTGTCCAATTGGCTTGGTGGAGTCGACTTCCTATTGTGTAACGTCCTAGAGAATGAACAACACCACGCACAACTCTCACTTTAAAGATGGGAGTCAATGGTGAGCTCTCAAGAGTCTGAGAAACACAAGAAACGAAACAGACAATGCAAAAGGAAGACGCCCGCCTTTTATCCCTCTCCTCTCATGTCCCCCCTCCCACTCTATCACATCCGAAATGCACGCCGAGCAAGCCTGCGTTTAAGCGCCGCTTCAGCTCGTCAGCCCGTCAGCAATTCCATCAGCCGCCAACTCATCCCCCCGGTCTCCATTCTGATACATTGCATCCATAGTATGGAGGGGGGGAAACAAAAGTGCAAGGACCCCATCCCATGCCTGCGTGTCTCGGGTCTATGGTTTGGTCGTCCCCTACGTCTGGGACCAGTTCAAGGTCGCACAGCCACACCGGTTCTCCATTCTCAAGATGCATCCTGTAACCAGAATAGGCCGTCTCCTCCGGTCCTGCACTGCTGCAATGCACGAGACCTGAAGCAATAATCACCTCCTCACCTCTCCCCAACCTCTCCCCGGCCAGCGGCGCGCGCGGCCCCCAACTTCTTGGCGTTGGCTCTGCCACCACCCGTCAGCCCACCCCGGGTTAGTTTGCAGCTCTGACCCCTCCCGTCCCGAACCTCGTAGGGCTGGAGTTGAAGAGGGGGGGGGAACTTTGGTGGAGATGAAGTGGTTGGTGATCATGTTTGAGCCCGTTGCGGCTGACGACTCTTGTGACATGGCACCATGCAAGGCCGGCCATGGCGACTATTCACGGCAGTCTTGGCTTGGCCCCAAGGATGCAGGAGTCCTAGTGTTTCGTCCTGTTTGAGCACCATTTCGCGCTCATGCTGACGGTAGCATTCTACCTGCATGTTGAGACCTATGCCGTATTCTGATCCAACCACCACTGCGCGAGAAGATGCCGCCTCTGGTCGTGTTTTCAAGCATGACTGCATTCGTAATGTGTAACACAGCTGCACATGGTCACCTCTGCTGTTCAGCCGCTTGATAGGTTGTCGTCATCCATACAACTCCTTCACCAGATGTTGAGCACAATCTACTATGTATGTATCCCTTTGCAACTATTCATTGCCGCCTCCGGAATCAACTCGGAAGCCTGTTACACAACCCGAATAGTCATGGTTCATGCTGCCCGGGCGGGCGTCGCCCTTGTGACACAGTGAAGGCTAGAAGGGGTCGTCGAGCAGCCGATTGCTTTGAGCAAACAGAGCTCTCTGATGAGCTCTTTGATCGTATCGTCAGCTCATGCAGGAGGTGGCACTCAACAGACGCGCTGTGACCTCCTGTTTGCTGAATACCCCCATCACCTGGCACCTCTTTGATATTGTCCAGGGACAGTCATGTTGATTACCGGCTACACCCTCAACACCAACACAATCTGTACTGACCTCATATTAACCCCGCTGACCACAGTCCATTGAGAAAACCTGACCTGAGCCCGAGCTCGTTTCCATCCATTCATGAGTATACAGTTCTGTTAGCCTGTCCTGTCCAGTCCATGCCTTACTCCAAAAATACAGTTTGCCATCCCAACGCCGTTGTACAGTACAATACCAGCATCGTAACACCTCATCTCATCTCATATCTTCTTTGCTTGCTGACGCCACTTCGCTTCATTTTTGGTAATGCTTGTGTATCAAATCGTTCGTTTACAACTCTGCCGCAACCACAACTTCACCCCCAACCGTCAGACCCACGCTCAACCTCAACTGCAACTGCAACCACAACCACAACCACCACATCTAGACAGCCATTCAAAGACGAGGGATCTGGGGACACCTTCACGCTCCCAAGGCTCCCCACCATGACTTCGACTTCTTCTCTCCCACTCATAAAACTCTCTGTTGTCTGTCTGTCTGTCTGCTGCTCTGTGGGACGTCTTCTTCCGCATCAAACAGGGCCTCGAATGCATCAAGACACCTGCCGTCCACAACACAAACAACATCCTATCCCCCAATTGTCGTCGATCAATCTGGCCTTCAGCCCACCACTTCTCACGCACGCGTCCACTGATCTTTTTGCCGCCAGGCGACAACACAAGCTCTCCCGAGGCTTGACCTGCCCGCTCTGGGGGCTTCTTTCTCTCGTCAAAGCCTGAGTCTCTGCGCTTTTTCTTTTCCAAGCTCAACAACCAACACATCGCCTCGCGGGGTATATCCTTCGCAGGGTGCCGTAGATTTTTTTGAAAGTCGTTAAGAGCCACGTGACAGCGTCTGTCGTTCAAATCGTAGTAGTAGTCCTTGGGTGAATGATCCAAAGTTCCGTCCGAGGAAAGGTGCCAGATGCGGAGAACCGCCCAGAGACCCCCTAGTAACCAAGGATCCATGCAAACAAGTCTAGGTGAAAGATGGAAAAAGGAAATATCGTTGGTAGATGTCTTTTCCTGTTACCCAAGGCTTTTCCTCGTTCTGGGCCATCCGAGGCAGCAGCCACGTAGACGCCGCTCCGGATAGCTTGGACGAGGAATCCATGGGATATCCAGGTCAAACAAAGAACGAGGTTCAAAGATGAATTTAGACGGATCCAAGATGCTGTAAAACCAGACCAGCCAAATGGTGCCGGCTCGCATGCTTCGGATCGAAATAAACAAGAACCGGAACAAAGAAATAAGACGAGGGTAAGAGATAAAGGGATAATATGTTCACGTGTCGGCATCAAAAAGAATAAATAGGCAAGAAACACATCTGGCAGCGTCCTCGGCTTGACACCTCAACGAGAGGCATCATGCCCGAGGGGCCGCCGTTGGGCCAGGTGCCTTTTCAGGCAAGGCCCAAAACGACTCCGTATGCACTCTAAGCCACGGGGGCAATAGGAGCAACAGGGGGGGCAGGGACGTTGCTCATATCAACCTCGGGAGGGATCTCGCCGGGGGCGTTCTTCTGAGGGCAGTCCCGAGAGATGTGACCGGCCTCGCCGCACTGGTAGCAGGTCTTGCCAGCAGTGTTAAGAGGGCCTCCGTTGGGAGCAGTGCAGTCTCGGGAGATGTGGCCGAGCTTGCCGCAGGCGTAGCACTTCATGGCCTGAGCCTGGCAGTCACGGGCAAAGTGGTTGGGGCCACCGCACTTGTAGCAAGTAGCAGGACGGGGGCCGCCAGCGAAACCACCACGGCCGTAACCACCGCCAAAGCCGCCGCGACCCATGGGGGCACCACGGCCAAGAGCAGGACCGACAGGGTTGGGGCAGGCGCGCTGTTAATCCGTTGTTAGTCTATGGAGCTTTCGAGAGATGTTGACAAGAGCATACAGCAAGGTGACCGGGCTGGCCGCAGTTGTAGCAGCGGCCGCTGGTGCCAGTACCGCTCAGGCGGAGAGTAGGGCAGTCGGCCTGGACGTGGCCCAGGCCCTGGCAGTGGTAGCACTGCTTAGCCTCGGTGGTACGGGGGAGAGGGCAGCCGTTGGACTCGTGGCCTAGAGAGTATTAGATATCAACGACAATAGTTGCCGAGGTCAAGATGCATACCAGGCTGCTTGCCTATGAGATGTAAGTTAGCGCCAGGAATGGTTCACGAGGGAGGGCAAATCCTACAGTTGTAGCAAAGTCGCTCAGCAGAGGAGCAGACCTCGGCATAGTGGCCAACATTGCCACACTTGTAGCAAGCACGTCGAGAAAGAGAAGACATTTTGAGGGTATGTGTCTGGTAACTCGGTTAGTCAGAGGGCTCATCGAGCATGTTGCATTGCAATGTGTGGTTGCGGCGCGGAAGCCCGTCCTCGCTAGTTCGTCCCATGGTCATTCTTATCCAAGGTATCCAGATCTCGATGCGCGATTATTAGGAACATTGGTATTGGATCCTGGAGGACAGGCGCTGACGTGAAGCCAAGGTCATTTTGTCGATCAACCACGAATGCGATCCTTGGTGGTAAACCTCGGGCGACAATCGCAGGCGCAATATCGGGAAACGAGCAGCAAAGTATCAGGCCATATGATCCAGTGCGGCAAAGGCGTTCAGGTAGAATAGAATCGCATCGCATTCATAACGTCGGGTCGAGAGTTGATGACGATGACGGCGCGATACTTGGACGTTGGTGTTATCGGCCCTCTTTGATAGTTGACATTGGTGCTGATGTCGAAACCCCGCACCTCATCTCGTTCGGAGGGGCAATATGAGCATCAGGTATCGCCGTGAAGGCGCGACGCCGACATGCGACGCGACATTATCAAGCGCCGACGCGATGGACGTTGGCATCGAGATATCGGGTCGCACGCAGCGATGGCTAAGAACGGGAGCCGTTTGGAGGTGAACCGATGCTTGAGGCTTTCGAAAACGCGTGATTTCTTGTCGGTCGGAGGGGGAAATGCGAGACCAGACGAACAGATCCGGAATGCGACGAATAACAAGGTAGAGTCGGTCGTTTTTTTTTTCGGACGATGAGGATTCGAGAGCACAAACGTTGCGACAGGAGGAGGTCGTCATCCAGAGGCTTGTCGCGCAACCAGAGGGGGGACGAAGCGAAGGAGGGGCAGCAGCACAGCACACGGCAACACAAAAAACGCAATGCAGCAGCAAAACCACGCTTTTACAGGTTGTCACATACCTTTTTGGCCTGGGAAGGAGCTTGATGGGTAAAGAGAAAAAGAGTTTAATAAAGATATATCCAACGGTGGATTATTGGATGGTTGAGGCTTATCCAAGGATGATGATAATGATGCTTGAAAGATAAAACCAAGAAAGATTTCCCGAGAGAGAGAGTGTGCTTTTTTTTCGATCTTTGTTCCCAAATGGAAATTTAATTTTTGATTAAAAAATTTTTCGCACGAAGGAAATGAGGGGAGACACACACACCACACACACAAAATCAAGTGGACGGACGGAGCCCGCGAATGACTACGACTCGACTGGAAAACTACCCAACCTACGGGCGACCAACGGATTCCATTGTGGGTAGATTGTGGGGAGGGGGGGCGACTCGACTCGGGCAGCAGGCGC
>JAANQP010000550.1:0-49261 GCA_011320165.1 Fusarium protoensiforme | reverse complement strand
GCAGGGGTAAATGCCCGATGAGTTTGCGTCAGCAGCAGTGCTCTCGCTCTCAGGCTCTGTCTGACCTGGCTGGGGCTTTGCTTCGTACCCGGAACAGTCTGGTCGCCTGCATGCACTTAGACACTGTCGTACTCTGTACATGCCCTTCTCTTCGCTTGTGACTCTGGGCGGACCTGAGACCTCGGCGAAAACTCTGAAAGCCTGGGTTTCTGACAACAAGTGTGCCATTCCCAGGGCAGCCTGCGCCAGTGACACGTGGAGACAAGTCGGTCTGGATCAATGAATCAGAACCAGATCCGACGACTGGAGTCCATTTCTGATTCCACAGAACCTGCCAAACCGATCAGATACACGCAGCACACAATCAGACTTTTCGCTGCTCGGCCGCTAGCAACTTCAGCACTATCCACACAGCCGTTGAACAGCACTATCCACACAGCCGTTGAACAGCACTATCCACACAGCCGTTGAACGATGCCTCTGTTAAGCATAGCCACTCGGGAAGTCAAAAAAGCACGCGACCGGCAATTATTCCAACATTTCCGAGGGCACACGACCGTCATCGTGGCAGACCATGAATCAGGCCTCGAGCAGTCGACTAGCGTTGGCGAGTTGATGGCCGACTCAGACACTGAACCCGCCTGGCCACGTTGTTGTGCTGCCAGATAAGCAACGACAAGCGTGGCCGTGGCCGTGGCCAGCAAGCAAGCTTTTCCACCGCCTGCTGTGCCTGGCGATCTATTCCACAATCCTTGCCCGAATGCTACCACTGCCACCCCTTGCCTAGAGGCCCGTTGGGATCTTAGCGGAAGCCACGGGGAGCTGCCGCCTTGCCAATGAGAAACCAAATCCGTCTTCCCAAGAGGTTATGATCCTTGCGATTTGCGATCAGACTCCTGGCTACCGGGGAAGCACCGGGGATGAGGTACGAAAACTTGCGAGCCATCCATCCTGTGGGGACTGCGCGAAAACTCTGTTCGTGCCGAGAATCCTCCCAGAGCTGAGCTGGTCGCTAGGTCGTTGTGAGGGCCATGGCGCATTGACGATGAGCCCTTAGCAATTGCGAAATCGTGACGGCCGACGAGACGACGCGTTACTACGCGAGGTTGGGTTAGAAAGTCCGTTTCCATGCCTCAGGCGTCCACACTAGAGGGCAGCGGACCCACGTTTCCGCACCACTTTGACCATAACGGAGTGGGAACCGTTCCCTCCTTTGGGTGTAAGAGCCGTCTTTCCTCCCTCTCCGTGGTCAAGCCTGTCCAGCACAGTATGAAACTGTCCTGGACGGTGCGCTGGCCGCGTGGCTCTAGCAGCGTTCTCGAATCCCCCACCTTGCCCCCAAAGCCCTCCGTTCTGCAGCCTGTAGGTGGTCCGTCTTGGTCTTGCCGTCATGTTCCTCTGTGACAATTGGTTCGCGTAGGCGATGCCCTCATCCAGTCTGACCTTCTCCGCGAGTGGCCTTGTTGTTGACTCGCCGATCACTGCCCCAGGCAGGCTTATGCAAAGCTGCCTTGATTCCGGTCTGGACCTTCTGATTTCTCTTCGACACCTTGTCTATAGCTTACCTGGTAGCCTCATGAAAGCAGGCCCGGTTCAGAGCCGGATAGCCTAGTTTTGCTGGACTGTTTCAGCAAGAAGCTTTTTATTGCTATTGCGAGTCATCGTATGCGCGCGTGGCCCCTCGGGAAGTGGGAGGAAGGCCTGGTCAACTGGGTAGGTAGTCGTCTCTGTGCTTTGGTTGCCGACGAGTCTTCTGCAGGCTGTAGCCGGTTGCCAGAATATTCACTTGGTATGGCAGCACGCCATGCGCATTGTAGATCCAGGGCTTGACGTCCAGCCTGTCTCGTCCACTTTGACTGGTCATTTGAGTGAAAATTTTCATCCTAAGCAGCGTCAATTGCTAGCGAGCCGAGCCTGTGTGGCAAGAGACAACTTGGAGTTCCATCCAAGAGTCCCACACTCGAAGGACTTGGTTTAGGCGCTCGTTGCTTCTGCCCGATTCTTTTGCATGGTTATTCAGGTACGCTGTGCGTTGGCAGCTGAGCCGAGCCTCCAATGACAGGCGGTTGATGAAGAAAGCCCGCAGGTTCGGGGGACCGGTAGGCCGGCGGACCTGGCTGTTCGGCCGCTCTTGTGACGGGATGCGCTGTGTCTGATCCGTCACCGAACAAGTTGGCTCCACTCCGAGGTCGGTTGCCCACACGCCGTCAGCAGACAAGTCTCCCCTTCCATCGCCTCCAAGTTCGCGGAACAAGGTTCACGGCCAAGCATGTAGTGAGAGCGGGATGAGCAAATTCCCTCAATCCAGGCGGGAGCGGTTGACAGAAGTTCGTCACACTGGGTGGTCCCAATCGTTAGTCGATTTGAGAGTGGTTGATTGGCAACTGAGCCTGAGGTCCTTGGCTGGCGTCGTCAAGTTCATGTCTACTGCATCGAACTGTGCTTGAAGAGGGTATTGGACTCTCCGGCATCTCCGATAGAAGTGGTGGTCGGCAATCGTGATTCTCTCCTTTGGGGGCAGACCAGAGTCGACGATCTCCAAGCATTGTCCTTACGCCCGAGGGAGTGACATCCTAGGGATGGACGACAGGATTCGACTTGATTCCTTGGGGCATCGCTTGGCGACTGCAGAGGTCAGTCGTCAGAGCCTACGCAGAATTCCGCACCTTGTGAGCGAGAGTGTGGGTGGGAGTGAGTTCGAAGCGGGCAGCTCAGCTTAGAGCCATTCCGATAAGACGTTGATGACATGATCCTATTATCTCATTCCCATCGTCACTTGACGGTCAGGTTGGGTGAAGGAGAGCCAAAGTTGCGATAGCTCTCTGCTCTTTCGCGGAATCGCCGTGGTGGTGCTGCCTGTACTGCGTTGTCTTTAACGAGCTGGCTGACATGGAGCCATGAGCCTCGGTACAGGATCCATGGGTGACGTAAACGCTGAAGGAAAAGGGTCGAATCGCTTCCAGAGGCAACTGCTTCTGAAGAAGAAGAAGTTCTCGGCGATTTTCTTCTGAAGAGGACGATGTTGAGGTTGAAAAGCAGGTTTGAGGGTGGGGTGTGATCGGCCGTCCCGCTCCTGCTGCAGAGGAGCCGTCATGGACGACCCTCACGTGACCCCCTTCGCTCTCGTCCTTCGCTTTCGCCATTCGCTCTTGCCTGTCAAGCATTTGATGTCGATGGTTGATTCTGCTTCGTTTGATGGGCTCATCATTGTCTTGTATCCCTTTGTCTAGATGAGGAATTCGAGACCTCACGTGGCTTCGTGTAGATCTTTCTCGGCCGAGTGATCCTCAATCTCAGCCCATGTCCCCTGGTCATGGCAAAGCTGAACACCGTCTTACTGGAACGAGGTTTCCCTTCCTTCGGGGTCGGCGGTGATCATTCATACTATCAGAATACTCTATCGAACTCACCGAAGCCCCGGAGCCTCCAGTCTGGAGTATCTCAAAAAAAAAAAAAAAAAAGAAACATTGAATACATTGCCGCCTGCGTAACATGTGAAGAAAGGACGTCCATATCACGGGAAACGGAATTGGGCTCTCACACCTCGGAGACCCCGTATGGAGGTTCGCTCAGAAGCCCGGCGATTATCTGGTATGGCCGGCTCGAAGCTCCTCCATGGAGAGGTTCTCAACTTCCTATGAACTGAGAAACAAGACCAAGGTCGTGCGAATACTCCTTCAACCTGGAGTTGGACGACAAAAGGCATGACGAGTGCCACAGCCTCGTCCGGTCTAGGTGACTCTTCACCCTCATTCCATAAAGATACGTGATCAATCATGGGTCAAGGGTAGCACCGAGCTATCAACGCCAGAAAGAAGTTGGAACCGCGGGATCGAGGCTCTAGTGTGAACTCTCAGCATGATATACTTCATGTCAGCAGCTTAATCGTTCGCTTCTTTCAGGTACCCGAGCTTAATCAGCCTTGTTACTCACGAGTTCGGGACATCCCTTTCGCTACGCCGAGCCCGCCATGACATCAGTCTTGACAATTCCTGTCGACGCTCCCGGTTGGGTTGGGCATGAGCCCAGGAGTCATCCGATTGGATCTACCAGGGCTCTTTATGATGCCTCTCACCAGCCAAAGCGGCCTTGTGTCTAGACAGATTCTACCTTTTCCACAAGTATTGCAAGTGTCAACTTAGACAGAAAGCTTCACCAACCAGCGTGGAGAGCACATGTCGACGAGACTTGCTACCAATGTTCACGGCGAAGCCTACCGGGGATCTCCATCAGTTCAATTAGACGATACCAGATAATGATTTCAACATTGATTCAACTCATTAGTCTGGGCCTTCTGGAAAAACTACAAAAAAGGTCCAATACCCTCTAGCTTTGACGAGTTCCATCATCACAGCAACACTCATCTTGAGCTTCCGAAGGTCCTCAGCGTTTGCAGACAACCATCCTCGCCTTTCTTCTCAAACAAGTTTTTCAGTTCTCGAGAACAAAATGAGACTCACTCAAGCTATCCCTGCAGCAGTGCTGCTCAAGCGTGCCATGGCTCAGACTCCCGGTCCCGGTCCGGCGTTGGTCACTCCTGTTCCCGACCCTGCTCTTAGGAACCAGAGCAACAACGCAGACCCTCCCGATTCGGATCCGCACGGGATCATCTCCATCATTACGGATGACTATCTTGTTTATTGCCCTGTAAGTCAAGCTGACTCTCTTGTCCACCCAGGGACTCTGCTGATAGGAGTGTAGGAGCCTACCGAGATCGTTCATAAGAGCGTCACTTACAAGGCCGAGATGGCTCCGACCTACGTGACCATCACGAGTAAGCCCACCACATTTTCCAGATCACATTGAAACGAGTCTAACTTCTGCAGACTGCCCCTGTACGGTTACCTATAGACATCCTCAGCCAACCTATCCTCCCATCGTCAAGACTTCAGTCCAGGGAAGCGAGACTCAGATGGTTACTCAGTATCCTCCCCCTGAGAAGCCCGTCTACCCTGCTCCCGGAAAGCCTGCGCCGCCTCCCCCTCCTCCACCAGCCCCTGGAAAGTCGGCTCCTCCTGTCCCTCCCGTGGTGCCGCCGCCTCCCCCTGGAAAGCCAACTCCAGTTCCAGTTCCTCCTCCCGGGAAACCCGCTCCCCCGCCAGCTCCGGGCCAGACAGTCCCTCCAGTTGCCCCGCCTCCGCCTCCTCCTGCCGAGCAGCCTGCTTCTCCCGCTCCCGCTCCTCCAGCTCCACCTGCCCCGGCTGGACCTACAACCCAGCCTTCAGCTCCGCCTGCTCAGGCTGCAGGTAGCAAGGTTGCAAGCATGGCCTTGGGTGCTTTCGTCGTGGCTGGCGTTGCCGCCTTGGTCATCTAAGTTACCAAGCATAGGATTCTACGCTTTAGACAGCATGAAACCATCGGCTCCTTCATCACATTGGGTATTTCAAACGAGATTGGCCCCGGGCTCGGCCAGCGCAACTCTTTGGGGCTGGAGAAAGAAAAGGACAGGTTGAGAATATGCTCTGAAACACATCCTTGCTATTTGGCGGTGGACTTTTGAATATTATGGATAGACGTCGAGGTTAACGCTCGGAGGATGTAACTATCAACGAAATGATACAGTTCTAGATTGATAATTTTATGTGGTGGTTTCTAATACCCTTCTCCTAGAAGCGCTTCCTCTTTCAGTGACCGTATGTCTCGGCTTCGAATAACGTTTAAGCCACGTGCTATGCTCGTCGGGCCGATGGTGTATCTGCTCGGGAACACCGTCCTACAATTTATCTTGCTTCGCTGCCTAATATTCAGGTGCGCGGTCTGAATCTGTAGCCCAAATTCAAGGTGTTGACATAATGGGCAAATGCTTGATGGGCTGAGGCTATCACGAAGTGTTGTGGAGGTTGTCCCCATCAAGACGTATATGTCTCCTCACGTTGACGTCAAGATCATGGCATATCTTCTAGACATAATATCTACTCGTTCGAAATCCGAAGCCATGCCTACTGTTACAGTTCATAAGCGCATAACCTGATAAACGCCCCTGGTCGGATATCACCGTCGCAATGCCCGTGCTATCAACTTAACGGATCAAGCATCCCCGACGCCTCCATCCGCGACCGCACCTCTCGCACCAAGGCCTTGGCCTCCTCGACCTCTACGCCATCTTGGCAGAGCTCCCCAGCAAGGCGCTCGGCCGCCGCGTAGTCTCCGGTCCGCATCGAGAATTTGGCGAGCCACATCCGTGCCTTGCTAGTCGCTGCTGTAACTCCCGTGCCCTCGTTGCCTGCGGCCTCGTTGCCATCAGCACCATTATCTGAAGCTGGGGGAGAATCATTGTGGATGGCGATGGATTCGGCTGGGTCAACCTCAGCGTTCGCACCGCCATCTTCTTGAGCCACGCAGAGCTCCATATATGACTTGGCCTCTTCCTCCTCGCCCAGCTGGTCATACATGGCAGCAATCTGTAGGAGGATCTCGGGGTCCATATGGCCTGTAGCGCTACGGCTCCCAAGGAGATCGCCGCTTCCGAAACTGCTGCCCACGTCATAGTAGGCGTCCGCAAGAAGGGCTCGCTTCAAAGCCTTGATACCGTCTCGTTCTCGGCCCATCTTTTGCAGGCATGAACCTACAGCCATCCACATCTTGCCATCCCAAGGACGCAGTCCAGCAGCCTTCTTGTAGTACCAAAGCGAGTATGTATGCATCTCCAGCATCTCATATGTCTGACCCAGTCCGTACCAGGCCCGGTAGTCCCGTCGATTTACGTCAACTGCACGACGATACGACTCGATAGCCGCATGCGTGTTCTTGAGTTCGACGTATTCGTGGCCCATCAATGTCCATGCCGATAGACATGACCGGTCAAGGGTCAGGGCGCGTCGGAAGTACTGCACAGCCTTCTCGTGCATCGAGAGTAGGGAATAGTAGTTCCCAACAACCACGCAAGATTCTGGCCGAAACTTGTCTACACTGGAGCATAGATGCGCCAGGAACGCCAGTTTGGGACGAAGATTTAGAACATAGAGAATGTTGGAATAGTGGTCGAGGGAATCAAGCCGATGGGGATGGAGCGCCAGCAGTCGAGTAAAGTGCTGTTCGGCAGCCATCAGATCCTTGGCGTGGTAGGCTAGCAATGCGTTGCAGGTGAGGAGGAAGGATGATGTCGGGAAGATGGAGAGGAGCTGCTCGAGAGAACTGGCGAGTCCAGGTCCTTGCTGGTAAAGCTCCAGGGAAGTATGCAGGTGGAACATGTAAGACACGATGTTCTGAGGACAATGTCGTGATATTCGATTCAACTGGAGATTTGTCAGTCGACGTGATCACCAACAACCACAAGTGAAACTTACATCCTCGACTCGAGATATTAGCGACGTCATCTCTAACCAGCAGCCCCAGTTCATGGTGTACTTGTGTACGCTTCGGATAAAGAACTCCAATGCTCTTTCGTCGTTCTTTTCCTTGGCGAGCACCATTCCATATCTACGTCGGCCGGTTAGCAGCTGTCGACATGTAGTTACCAGGACCACTCACAGATACTCAAGCCATCCCTGGCTGCCCAACACTTCGTCGTCTTCCGTTGTCCTCTCATCAAACCAAGTTGAAAGATACCGCCCAATAACGAGCAGCTGCTTGTTGGCCACGGTTCCAAGATCCTGAGGGCCCATAACCATCTCAGTGTCCTCCTGCTTGCGCTTCTCCCCCGACATGAACTTGGCGTAGAGGGCAAGGAACAAGCTCTTCTGGCTGATCCTGGGGAGAGGTATGGCAGCTGACGTATCGGAAGCTTTTGCTTTTCCCTTGCCAGCTGAGGCGTATGCCGGAGAACTGTCCACCCGTGATGCCAGGACACTAGACAGGAGAGAATCAGGGAGGAAAACGGCGGCGCAGCGGTCGTATTCTCTGCAATCAAAGAGAGACTTGGCCAGCAGGTATTTGCTCAACTCTTTTGCCTCGAGAGCCGCCTCTTCTGGATCGTTGTTCGGAGTGTATACCGGCGAGATGTACTTGGCATCCGCAGGATCGAGGTGCTCGTCGTCATCGTCGGTTTCGGGAAGCGCGTTGAGTAGTTCGGCGGCCCTGGATTTGTCAACTTGCGCGTCCAGCTATCCTATCCATCAACGAACAGCATACGCACCATTTTGAAGATTGGTAGAGACACCTCTCTGAGCACTTGACTACGGCGTCCTGGAGAGCTGCCCGCAATTGCGAGACCTCGTGGGCGCTCAGAGCCATCCCGGTCTTGTTTTGGTGGGGTAGCTTCTAGTCGGGAGCAAGAGCTGGATTGCGCAGACGCGCTGACCTCTGGTGCTCGGTCAGTTGATATCTTGAGCTATGTTACGTCCTTTTGATCGGTGAATGGGAAGAAAAAGGGCGATATCGGCGGCTGTAGGACGGGTTGTAGTTGTCATGAGGGTAGACCTTTGACCGTTATTGGTGATCATATCAACAGTCCAGGCGCGCATCCTAGTCCGTGCCATTTGATGTGACACACAGTGCTACACACTGTACCCTCATGGAAGACTACACCCGCTCGCTCCAGTTGAAAATTGCCCAAACCCAACTCCAGTAGTACAAAATCTCAATCGTTTTTTCATTCTATAAAGAAAAAGACGTTGCTTCCTCGTGCGAGGGGGGCTCTTATTCGGGAAATAGCCTGTCAAACCAATGTCGCGGCCACTAAACTCACTTACACCCTCCCCTTCCACAGTGAATTCCGTACCACGATGGCGCTCGCGAAAGGGGATGAGGGCCAATACTTGATGATGACGATGGTGAAACTGGCATGTTTATTCCCGATATCTCGGGTCATGGCAGCATTTATTCGTTCTAATTTGATAACGGTTGTGATTCAGTCGACGAAAAGGAGACCATGTGAGGCGAGAGGCAGGACAATATCAACTCAAGCTGGCACCATTGCAACTCGAACCATAGACAACTGCCGACCAACTCTGGCCTGTTCATCAGATGATTATCTACGAAATAGTACGGGTTTCGCCAGTTCAAAGGTTCTCCTCATACTTCCCCAGCTGTGACCAGCGGGATACGGCATCGCCCATCGGCTACCCCGAGGACCACACCAGGCCTGCGCGAAACTCTGAAGGGTTCCACCTTTTGAGGAGGTATCATGAGCTACAGCGGATCCGTCAGGCTATTCCCTTGCCTCTTCTGCTGGACACCAGAAGTCAAGTGCCCCAACTATGTGTTCCTCAACAAGAGCGCCTGCGTCGACTGCCAGGTAAGGTGTTTCCCTTACCGGTCAACCCCTTCAACATGCTCACTCCTGACCGCTTGATGTTCCAGAGACTTGCGAGGCAGCCTGGCGGGAACGAGCTGGTTGCGGCAGACGTCCACGAGACCTTTGTGCGATACCTTCTCGATAAGTACTCGGAAGGCGGCGGTATCACGTACGAGAGAATCAACGAGTACATTTCCAGCGCCAGGCAGGTCAACGTGGACAATCTCCTCACCGTGGCACTCGACTACATCTTTCGTAATTTCTGGGGTCTATATCACCCCGTCTGCGACGCAGTCGAGGCGGCTCGTGATAGGGGTCCTATCCAGTGGACGCCCGTCAACCTCGCGGAGCGACTCGAGAGAATAAGGACCGAGCGTGAGCGACAACGCCGAGTAAAGACGCCTCTGGAGGACTGATGGATCCGAATGTCTGCGCTAGAGGTAGACATCCCGGGGAAACAAGCCGGGGAGACGACCCGGGTAGGTCGGCTGCTGCTGGTCCTGTCTCGAGGGGGCGGACACTGTGCTGGGAGGGTTGTCTGGTTGATGCAGACGTCAAGTCTATAGGCTCAAAGGCGAGTCCCTGCATGTGGCAATAGCGCCGTTATCTTTCAGATCCGGGGTTTTAGTGAATAGCGTTTGAGTTCCCAAGCTCCGCAGCACAGTCTGGTTGAGTCATGGCCGGCTTCTTCCATCCATCCTCGACGGGCACCTTTGTAGGCAATGCCGGTAGTGTCAGGGGAACCGAGTCAGTTGGCTGTCATTCACTGTTGGCCCGTCGGCTGTCAGATAAGTCGGGTATTTCTCCGTGGTGGACGCTGATTCTGTATACCGTCACATAACTCGTCCGTCCAGCACTTGACACTTTTGCAACGAGCGAATTGGACAATACACCTCGAGCGACAGAAATACAGACATGTATCACAGCATCCAGATGGCCGTGAGCGCCCTCGACGTCTCACAGAGAGCGCGTCAGTTGCGACCTCGCACAACCCGGTCCGGCACGTGCGGTACAAATCACCACCACGGTGTCGAGTTCCCTCACCGAGCGAGGAGTGGTATAAGAGAGGCCCAGCAAGACATGAGGGCGCGGAGCGAGCCCGACCTCTGGCTGTATAAGAGCTTGGAGAGCAGCATCTTGATGAGCGACGCAACAGAGCACCACCACGGCGAGAGAGACGAGAGGCGGGACCAGCCCAAGACGATGCGCTGGCCCTGCAACCACCACTGGGGGAAATGGGCGTGTAACAGATGGGTCAATACGATGGGAGCCAAGTGTCAGGAATGCAAGGTACGCGAACATGTCCCCCTCGTCTTTTCTGCCCGTAGCCGTCCCGGTGAACGCAGCTGCTAACAGGGGGGTGGTCTGACCAATCTAGAACCGCAAGGACATGGATAGTACGCCGACGCATACTCGACTGGCGCATATGTACGATGTGGACGTGCTGGTCGAGGGGTTCCGCAACGCAGGGCTCAACGCGGCGTGCGTGGTCGACATGATGAACGACGGTGCGTCGGAGCGAGCTTTACACGACGCCCTCGAGGTGATTCAGGAGAACGACGTCGCCTGGCATGACCGCGTGGAGCACATTGTCCTACTGGGCATTTTCCGGTGGAAGAGCGCAAAGGCGAAAAAGACATGATGGAGGTGAGAATTCGACGACTAGGTTCATGTTGTATTGAAGCATGGAGGGAATTGGAGTTTTGGTGTTGGTCGGTCGTTTTGGCGCTTCGAGCCTAGGTAGATAAGATAGTCAATTGAACTCTAGTCCAATAGCAGAAGGAACAAAGGAAACCAATCATTGAAACCCTCTCTTCATTAAACTTTGAACAATACTAACAGCATCATGAATCCATGCAGGGAATGAGCTCGTTCTTTGGGTATCATCGTCTCTCCATTGCTTCTCGTTCCCTTGTCCTCCATTGGGTCTAGCGTTCTTTGAACCGCCAACTGCCAGGTTCTGCCGCATCTCACCGCCCAATCTGCCCCTCCCCTAGCGCTGTCTTGGGACTCACCGAGCAAATCAAGTGGAAAGCCCCTCCCGCTCCAATTCGCGAATAGGAAAGAGGGGCATCCAACCGTTGCACCTAGCTACTTGAAGCAAAGCAACCTAAGCCAAAGACATGTCCGGTAATTATCGTGCAGCTCCCGAGGCCAATTAATTACTCCCGACTCCTTTCTGCTCTTGTCTTCAAAAAGGCGGTCTCTGCTCTGCTCTGCCCTGCTCTGTCTGTTTTCAACCTCGTCAACTCACCTTCTTCCCACCAGAATCGACCATGGCTCAAAAGACTACCCTCCAGGAGTTCAACTCCGTCTACCCCAAGCTTGAGGAGGCTCTCCTCGACCATGCGCGCTCCTACAAGCTCCCCCAGGAGCAGCTGGACTGGTACAAGCGAGTGAGCAACCATCTACTCCAAAAGCCCCAACTGATACACCAAATACTGATGCAATATTCCTAGTCCCTCGAGATCAACCCCCTCGGCGGAAAATGCAACCGCGGCATGTCGGTCCCCGACTCCGTCTCCCTCCTCCTCGAGAAGCCCCTCTCTGAGGAGCAGTACTTCCAGTCTGCCACCCTTGGCTGGATGACTGAGCTCCTCCAGGCCTTCTTCCTCGTTTCGGACGACATCATGGACTCGAGCATCACCCGCCGCGGCCAGCCCTGCTGGTACCGCCAGGAGGGTGTCGGCATGATCGCCATCAACGACGCCTTCATGCTCGAGGCCGCCATCTACACCCTCCTCAAGAAGTACTTCCGCTCCCACCCCGCCTACGTCGACCTCATCGAGCTCTTCCACGAGACCACCTTCCAGACCGAGCTCGGCCAGCTGTGCGACCTACTCACCGCCCCCGAGGACAAGGTCGATCTCGACAACTTTTCCATGGAAAAGTACAGCTTCATCGTCATCTACAAGACCGCCTACTACTCCTTCTATCTCCCCGTCGCTCTGGCCCTCCACCAACTCAACCTCGCCACCCCCAAGAACCTGAAGCAGGCCGAGGACATCCTCATCCCCCTGGGCGAGTACTTCCAGATCCAGGACGACTACCTCGACAACTTCGGTCTCCCTGAGCACATTGGTAAGATCGGCACCGACATCAAGGACAACAAGTGCTCTTGGCTCGTCAACCAGGCCCTCGCCGTCGCCACCCCCGAGCAGCGCAAGATCCTCGAGGAGAACTACGGCCGCAAGGATGACGAGAATGAGAAGGTTGTCAAGAAGCTCTACGACGAACTCAAGCTCGAGCAGCGCTACCTCGACTACGAGGAGAAGGTTGTCGGCGAGATCCGCGCCCGCATCGCCAACATTGACGAGAACGAGGGCCTCAAGAAGACCGTGTTTGAGGCCTTCCTTGCCAAGATCTACAAGCGCAGCAAGTAAGCCGAGTTGCCCAATCAAAAAGTAGAAAAAGAAACACAAAAGCGAAAGAAGCAGGCGCACGCCGCGCCGTTGAATGCAGAGGTCATCATCATAACCGAGCCGAGCCAACAATGAGCGTCACGACCATATAGACCAGAGATACCTCGAATGAGACAGGTGGAGGAAAATTTCACTGATAGCATTGACCAAGGAAATAAGAATAATAATAAACACTTTGTTTCCTTTTGCGACTTCAACATCAAGTACAAGAGCCTGCTCAAGCCTTGTGTCATCACTGTCCTTCATGGGCTCTATAGTACCCAACCCCCTTCCCCTTTTCCCATGACCGGATAAATAAGGATATAAGAAGATAGATCCGAAAGAGATTCAA
Source organism: Fusarium protoensiforme (assembly GCA_011320165.1). Classification (NCBI taxonomy): domain Eukaryota; kingdom Fungi; phylum Ascomycota; class Sordariomycetes; order Hypocreales; family Nectriaceae; genus Fusarium; species Fusarium protoensiforme. Next base: position 36,333 of record JAANQP010000550.1, on the reverse strand, counting down.
AAGATGCCAAATACAAAGGAAATGGAGATTAGAAAAGATCAGACGTAATACATACGTCTCGACTCAACAGCAACACAACACCCAACTCCTGCCCCGACGCTTCGCTTTCTGGCTCAAAGGTATGCGCGCCAGCACATACAAGCTGTCCTTTTGATTTCTTCACTAGAATGTAGATCATCCAAGATCGCAGTGAAGGGGAATCTAGTCTAGGCATCATGGGCATTAACTCATGGTCTCATAACAATATTTACTGGTCCGCCTCAGGAGGCTAGTCCAGTCTTTCCTCAGTACCTCGATGAGGAGCTTGAGAATCCCATCGTGCCAGCCCGGTTGATGAGTGGCTCACGTGGACGAGAGTCACGACCACGGGACTGATCCAGAGGCTGCGTCATCTCCCGACGGAGGGAACGAATGGGCAAGGGAGGGACGGGAGGAGCGCGGCTTGAAGGCTGCTGCATCCCAGCGGTCGATCGACTCCGCGGACGGCTGCCGGCGGGCATAGAGGATGATGAGGAAGACGCAGGGATACGAGGCTGGTTGATGAGACCAGAGCCGCTGCGGCTGTTGCTGTAGGCCATCATGGCAGGTTGACCACCAGTGGCGAGGCTGATGAGCGGACCACCGGTTGGAGCCTTGACGCCATGGCCCTTGCTTTCTCTGTCTCTCTCTCTCCAACCAGGTGGCTCAGGAAAGGTGTCGGCATAGTTGAGAAGGGGCTGGCCCATCGGTGGAGGGGGAATCTTCTCTCGCTTGGCATCCGCAGTCGTAGGCCTCGTGCTGGGGTTGCGGACGGACCGGCTCCGGTAACGCATTAACTGCTCCTTCGACTTGGTCTCTGTCTTGGTTTCTTGGGGGAACGTAGGCGAAGTAACACCGCCATTCAGCAGCGAAGGTCCCGCAGTAAAGGCAGAGTTGGTGTTGGTGGTAGGAGGGTTGTTGGCAGGTGCTCGCTCGGCAACCTTACGCTTCTCCTCATAGACCTGGCCCAGCAAACCGGCAGGGGAGAACTCCTCGCCTTGAGGCAACTGTGGCGCTGTGCGGGAGCGATGTAGAGATTTGGTCTTGGTCAAGACGTTGCGCTTCTGAGTAACCCTGCGTTCGAGTTCAGGTTTAGACTCGTGCTTGTGCTCATGCTTAGCTACATGCTTGTCCTGATCTTTGGGCTTCTCGACAAGAAAGTCCTTGCCGAATTCTTCCAAGGGCTTGTCGAAGCGATCCATATCAAGGAGTGGCTGGAAGGCGCCAATGGTGTAGGGGGTTTCATCCACAGAGACCCTCAGACGATGGCCCCCCTTTGTAACGGTGCTTGTCGATTTCATGGTGCTCGTAGGAGATGTCGTCGGGTTAGAGTTGATAGAGATTTGAGGTGCCTTGTCCGTCTTGAAGTCAACCTTCTTGTTGACAAGGTACCAGCTTCGCCAGCCTTGCACAAGTTCATGAAACCGCTTGGCGAGTTTGCCATCCTCGGCGCAGAAGAAGTGAACAAAGTTCTCGCCGTTGGGGAAAACAAAGGTCTTCTGCTGACTCTTAACAGCATAGCAGAAACGTCGGGGCGCTTTAAGATGGCGCCGAACCTCACTCTCTCGAGGGGTGTAGATGTCAAAGTCAGACATGTGGCATAGGGCAGTGCTGTCCTTGTCCGAGGGTTTAGAATCAGGCTTCTTTGACGAGTACATCTGGCCTGACTCCAGCAGGGTGATCCATCGTTTGTTCCACTTTCCTGGTCGTGACGAATGATACATCTGCAGAGTGAAACCCGTTGGAGGAGTTGGCGTACGAGGAACCGAGTTGATATCGAGGTCGCCATCGGAGCTCCCAGAGATATCATTGGTGACAACAAGCAACGAATTTTGCTGGTCACGGTCCCATGAGTTCATGACATCACGAATGCGTTCATAGCGACGGAGGCGGCGCTCGAGCCCCAGCTCAACATAGCACTCGATTATCACACTATCCTTGGGGTTGACATCGTGGGTAGTGAGGTTGGCGGTCGAGTAGAGAATATCCACGGGCGAGGTATCGGGAGTGACTGGAAGGTTGATGACGGACGAAAGGCATCGTACACACACGCGCTGGACGAGTCATGAAATTAGCACCACTGGGGATTGCGACTTATAGGGGCATCATGAGACTCACTCTTTCGCCTCCATTGCTAGCAGATGTAGGCGCATCGATGCCTGGCACAATGCCCTTACCACCCTGCTCTATGAAGCTCATCTTGTCTGGAGAAAAAGAATCTTCGAGGCTGTTGGAACGGCTGAAGTCGATAGAGAAAATAGTTGGTGCCCTCGGGCTTGGCGTGCCGGCTTGGCTCGTAGTAGCATTCGATCGCCTGCCGCGAGACAGGAAAGGAAGCCTGTCGAGGAAGAAGAATCTGGTGAACTTTGGCGATGGAGTCGCGAGATGTGCGTGGATGCGAGCGAGGTCACGTTTCCTCTGCTCGGCGAGGATGCGGTCAGTTTCTGCTTCTAGACGAGCAACCTCGTCGGCCCAGCGTTCTGCTTCTTGCTCTTCCTGATGATGACGGTCGGCTTCGTTGCGCTCGAGCTGTGCGGCGCGCTCTGCGGTTTCAGTGTTTATGCGAAGCGCAAGAAGGTTGCGACTCTTGAAACGAGCGATGTCACTCGCTGATGGGACGGTACGAAGAATAGGCGACGATGCTAGAGGTGACTTTGGGGCGGACGATCTTGAGGCGGGAGAGTTAGACGGGGTTTTCCTTGGTTGATCCCAATCTCGAGTGCGACGGCGACCACGGCTCGGGCTTCGAGTAGGAGTTTGAGGACGGCTGTGACTATGAGCTGGCCAGGGGAGTTGCGCAGAAGAAGAAACTGGACGAGACAGCGGGAAGTTTGGTGATTTAGGCGTCAGGGAGAACAGGGGGCTAGACAGGGGACTTGGGAGCGGCGGGATGGCGGGTGAGGGGGCCCTGAGAGGTCCAGGCGCTAAATTTAAATTGCTGGATGCGCTGGCAAAGCTGAGAACCGATGGAGATGGTCGAGGAGAGAGCGCTGGAGACCGACACAACGATGGCGCAGGTGATGACGAGCCTTGGCGGCATGCCGTGGCTCCATTTCCCACGGCGCCCACCGCAGCTCGTGGAGCCAAACCGCCAATAACCCCTGTTACACTCTCCGCGAGGCCCTTGAAGAGCGCGACTCCACGAGCGCCAGCTGAAACAGAGGAAACGGGAGGCGGCGCCGGCTGTGCCTGAACCTGAACCCTGGGCGACAGCAGAGGACGTCCACGCATAAAAGTAGCAGATGCTACGCTCTTGGACCGACGCCGACCAACTGGTCGTCCTAACAGGGTCGGCATATCCAGGCGGGGATAGCAATCTCCTTGAGCCAGATGGCTCCCCTCTGAAGGTGGTCCGCTATACACGTCAAACGCCCGGCGCTTTAACGACGAGGCACTCTTCCCTCGGAGACTCCGTAATCGCGACATTTTGGGAATGGGTGGCTTCACAGCATCGCGCGGTTGATCCCAGGCGTCTTCGAATTGCAGCGGGGCCACTGCCGCCATGGTCGTCGACGCCGACGCCATTTGGATGCGGGCCGTCCTCGTCTGTCGCCACTAAAGAATCGGTTCCTGCAGTGGACGACGGACCCTGGATGGATGGATGGCGGGCGCTTCTGCAGCCCTATCGTAGTCCCCGAAAGGCCCTGAGGCGCAAGGTTGTCGGATCGATCCGCTGTCAGTCGACAATAGATTGGGCGACAGCTCGAATATCGCCTGCGATCGTCGGCAGGGGTTCTCGTATTTGTTTCTATTCCGTCTTCTTCCCCACAGAACCGTTGAAAAGTCAATTGACAGCTAAGCTGGTTAAATCGAGGGAGACGGTGTCGTTTTCTCAAGATGGTACGTATTGGTTCGGTAAAGGTAGGTAGTTCAGGCGGGAGGGCGCGGTCCCCCAGGGAGGGGGAAGAGGACAACGGCGACAATCTCGGCAAGGGCTCAACGGTGGTGAAGCATTTCGACATTTGCAGCTGATGGAGCGTGAGTTTGAAAAGTGATGGAAGAAGAGAAAAGGGTGGTGCTGGACCTCTGGGGTAGCAATTGTTAGTTGACGAGAAAGCAAAAGGAAAGAAAGATCAGGGAGACGCCTTCCCAGATAACAGAAGCAAATATGAAGAGGCAGGTTCAACGCTCGCTCAACGTTCCCCTCCACCGCGTAAATGGAGGCTTCAGGTTCCAATCTCTCCCTCGCAAAGTCTCAAAAAACGAAGGCCATGCAATTCCACCAGCGACAGATGGTATGTGCTGCACTGAATGTCCAAACCGTCTGGCATGGAGCTAGATTCACATCCCCCGCCCTGAGAGGCCGAAGTAACAAGTCCCGCCCTCTTGGGCCTCGAGAATCCATTCCAGTCTCAGTCAACGCTTGACGAGAAACACAATGAAGACAAGTCTACCAATCTGTTGGATGGCGGGGGCTGGACAGAGGTCATGATTGCACAGCTCGAAGATCCCGGAGGGTTGAGCCGAAAGAAGAGAAACATGCATAGCATATGGTTAGGTACATATGCAACTTAAAGGGCCATTTATTTCGCTGACTTCAGGATAGAGGAGCAATTCACAGACTTCTAAGCATCACAGAGAACTCTACATGGCCAGTTCATCGACTCAGTTGCTGCCTTCAACGGCCTCTTCCTAATAAAACAGACGCAAGTTCGAGATTCGCTCTTATACATGCCACGAGTCACAGTGCGGGTGCCAATGCGAGACAAGGCTCCCTTTTCTCCAGCACGACTCAAGCTCGAGGAAAGCATGTACCTCAAACATCGGTTCCAAGACATGGCCCGCCAAGCGTGCCCCAATCGGCTTCAACGGCATGCGCCCTTACTTGCGAAACGCGCGAACCTCGCGCCGCCACCAGCCCTTGAAGTCGCACGCCGAAACGTCGATCCCCAATTCCCGCAGCGCCTTTGTGCTCAAGTGACAGTCGTACGGGCGCTGGACACTGGCATTCGGATCATTCCCCTCAGTGTTGGGCTTGATGCCCTCAGCCGACAGGCCCATAATTTCTCCGAACAGCTGGATGATCTCGTACTTTGTCATGCGATCTTCGCTCGAGAATTGGAGGATATGGGGAAGACCAGCTCTATCACCAGCTGCAGTGCCGAGATACTTGACCGAGATATCTAGTGTGCAATGTCATTTAACCTCTATCACCTGCTGCGAATGAGTTGAGTAGATACACCAGCCAACGATGCGCCATCTGGCTCGGAATATCATGACTGGAGGCAGAGTGAAACATACCGTGGCAGACCCGTCCAATGTCTTCGGTATTTGTGGGATACCGAATGGCCCAATGATCCATGCTGACCTCGATCCCTTGTGTCTGAGCCTTCCACAAAGCATCCATCAGGACGTTGACGGCACTCTCGGCTGGCGTTTCAGCGTTGCCGTACAAGACGGGGACTCGGAGCACGACCCCCAAGCCCTCCTTTCCAGCCTTTGCGAACGTCTCCAGCACGGCACGCTCGCCATCCAGCTTGGTCTGGCCGTAGAGGTTGGTCGGCCGCGGCTCGGCGTCGGCTTCATACGGGGCCTCTCCTGGCACGCCAGGGAAGACGTAGTCGGTTGAGATGTAAATGACAAAGATGTCTCTGTCGGCGGCCAGCTGAGCGAGGGACTTGCTCGCCGCCACATTGAGGGCTCTCGCAGCCTCTGGGTCTTTGTCGACCTTGTCTGGGAATCGCTGAGCAGCGCCTTGGTAGTTCTCGGTCAGTCGTAGTAGAGCAAGGTCAGGGCGGTGTTGGCTTACAGTGAACGATGACTTGCGGTCTAGTGGAGGCATAGTGTCAGCTTTACAAGGCCAGATCAACAGAGAAACGGGTGCTCGGACTTGGTCTCGTCGAGAAGACTTGCTACTTCAGATTCATTGGCGAGATCAACCTTGAGGGTGCTGATTCCATCAGCGCGAGAATAGCCTGTTCCCTTGACATTCCAGCCCCGCAGCCCAAACGAAGCCGAGACTTCGCGGCCCAAGAGCCCAGTGGCGCCGGTGACGAGGACAGTACGCTCAGCCATTGCGATTGACGGTGAATTTGCGAGATTTTGCACAGGTTGGATGAGTGTAATGGTGAGAATAGAGGTGAGAGTTGAGGCGTCATACCTCAAGGTGGGGGAGGTTGGAATATCGTATCGCGAGGTGAGGGGCAAGTTGGACGTCAAAGTGACATGAGCCCTGTTGACCACAACAAGGAAAGTTGACGTGCTAATCACGGCTCAAAATATTGCAGTATTTTGAAATGCTATAGAATTCATATAGAACAGTTATCGTTATATAGTCATGTTTATATCATAGGGATTAAAGAGTACGAGAGGTGTTCGTACAAGATATGGTTTATTTAACTTATTACTCGTCATTATCACTACTTTACAACTAAAGGCCAAAATTTAAATATTCTAAAATCTATTCTACAATCTCAACATAAAACACAGTCTAGAAACGGTCATGGCTGGCACGCGGCCCGAAGCCATACCTCGACGACTCTGTCTCACTATCCTCTCTCAGATGCGTCGCCGGCACCCTCTCGCCATACTGCACTGCCACCTCGGACGTCTTGAGGATACCGTTGTATGTCATGATCTCTTCCTCCGAGTTGGTCGGCGAGTGCGATCGGATCTCGGATCGGCCCTTGATATCCTTGAGCGGGAACGGCCCCGCGAGACTGCTCCGAACTCCTGTGCCGCCACGCGATCGCTTCGCTGTTCCCGTTGTTGTCGACCGTCCGTAGCCGTCCCGTGTCGACGAGTACTTGTTGCCCGATGACTTGAGCGCTGAGAAGAACTTGGGGAACCATTGAAGGAAGAGAGGTCGCAGAGCCGGCGCCGATGCTGTGATGATGGCCAGATTCGTCTCGACGGCTGAGTAAGTGAACCGAATGTCGTAGCTCCAGTCCAGATCCGGGTCCATGATGTCGGTGAAGTAAGCCGTCTCGATGAGCCAGGCCATGCGGAGGATACTCATGATGGTAACACTTGAAGAGTCAGCAAGCAGTCACTCTCCTTGAAGTGTCTTTACTTACGCTCCTCCGAGGACAAACACTCCAATGATTGCCGCCCGCACCTTGAGGGGCAACTTCAACCCCAAAAAGATCCAAAAGGGGAGAATCAGAACCAACACATCCGTCAAGATGGTAAGACTCGATGTGGCAATGTAAAAGGCATTCTGGTTGATGCATATGCCATCCGGCCTTATGCTCTCCTCCTTCATGCGATCCCAGAAGTAGCCAACAGGCGTGCACTGGAAGACGCAGGCAAAGAACATGGCGACCATCTGGACGAGGTTGAAGATGAGGAGGCTGATGATGCAGAGGCGGACCTCGCGTTTCTGACCTCCTAGGCGCATGAGGAAGAGGAGGACCGACGTCTTTACGAGGGCGAGGATGGGGTTGTAGAGAATCTGGATCGTAAAGGCCCATTTTTGACCGAGGACAAAGTCTTGGGTCAAGGGGATGTCTTTTTTGTGGATGCCGATGTAGTTGAGGCGCATCGAGTAGTAGGAGCAGATGGTTTCGGCGATGGATAGTGCCTAGGCTTGTTAGTTTGTAGATGTGATGGGTAAAGCATATAGTATACCATTGCCATTGTAATAAGCAGATCATCTAACACATGGTCAGTATCATTTCTAAAAGAAAGGCCGTGTCAACTCACCCCAGCTGTACTGCTTCGTCGAGAAGCGGCCATATATACGAAGAACCCAGACACAAAAGGCCATTATAGGAAAGAAGAACAAGATGAAGTACCCGATCTGCTGAAGTCGCGAGTAGGGGTACCCGTCGGCAATCGCCCCGGAGCCATCTATGGCTCTCTTGTGCAGCTCTCCGACGAGCCTCTGCACAGCTCCAACATCCATCGAGGTTGAGAACCAGCTCAAGAGGGCTTAACTGTGAGTTGTAAGGCAATACGCCGAAAGAGTAAAGAGAGAATAGAGTTCAGAAAGAGGGAATGGTCATGTTGATCTCCGCTCAGGGTGCTAGATCTACCTATATGCCATACATTTCCAAGCCAGGTCTTCAGGAGAAACGAAAAAGAGGAGCTGGCACACCACCTTGCTCGCACCACGCTTCAGACATATTTGCCTGCAGAAGGCGGCTGAAGCCCGTTCGTCGATGGATCCCCTCCACCCGTACAAAGAACGAACCGGAAGCGGTCCCCTTGCCGTGTAAGAGGGCTGGCTGTATGGAAGCGGGAGAAAGAACATGAGATGACGCACCGGGGCCGTGGCGAACGAGTAATGGGCTGAATCTCACGCCCCACGGAGGTAGATAGGTGTTGGGTTGTCCCCTGCGTCATGGGATCAAACTGCCTGTTTCAAGTCGTCGAGGTTGGATGTTGAACCCACAGACTGGACGTCGACGAGTGTAGTCGATAAACGAGTCTGTAGTGGATTATCGCTGCAAGAGAGCATTCGATAGAGTATTTCATGTCGATTATTGAGCTATAATTCATTACAACAACGCGGGAATATCCTGCATGCTTCTCCAAAAGCTATCAAGTGGTGTAACCATGATGGTTTCTTATCATGATCCGACATCTGACTACAACTTGACAAATCGCTCCCGCGTAGCCAGTTCCGTCGACTAGAACCAACTTCTATAAAGACATGTCATTATATCCTTGCTAGTAAAAAATCAGGGTCGGCGATCCTTTGGTTGCCGTTGGCGGAGATACAAGGAGGGGTTCCCACTCTGCGAGTTGAATCAGATGTTTCCATCGGCAATGATTTCCTTTTTCCCCATCTCGTTAATCTAGGAAACTTGCCTTTTTTATTGCGAAAAAGGAAACATGATCATCAAGATGATCCATCTCATCAATCAAAGTTACATGTTCGAGATGACAGCAACTCAACTCAACCTTGGCCTGCAACACTAGCATCAACAATATCACAATCACCAAACCCGAAGACAACTGCCGTAAACCACTCCTCGGGTCATTTTGAATTATCTCATAAAATCAGGGGCAGAAATCATCACTCCCCCCCACCTCCTGGTCTGTTACAGAAGGCTTACTCTGCAGGCCGCATCGATCTTTGAGAGATCCTAGCTCTGCATCCGCCAACAAGCCTCTTCCTTGCATTCCATCCCGGCATATCAAAGGACTGGAGTCCAAACGGTCTAAACAAGAATATTTCCTCCTAGTGAGGGTCTCGATTGATCTCCATCCAAGGATCCAGCCTTGGTAATTTCTTCGCCTGCAGCGGCTATAGACAAAATATCGCCATGCTTGGGTCGCGTGAGCTGTCACTCAAGAGCATCCTCAGTCAGATTCATTACCCACACGCCACGGCTGGCTTCTAGAAACCGAGCTATTGCATTAGCTCCCGTTGTCAGTTCATCTGTCAACTCGAGTGGCGTTGCATCCAAGTCATGCTCCTCCCATCACCGCCACCTCCGCTAGCCAGCCTCGAGGCGATGAAACATCACCAGCTCATATCAGTGGAGCTCACCTTACTCAGTTCATCCAACCGTCCGTCCCTACATCGATCGACAATCGTCAATCTTCAGCCCTCTTTGACGGGGTCTTTCGATCGCCACAATTCATCCACGAACTACGTCTCAGCATGGCAAGCCAAGGCTTACTCCCCCCCTTGACATCTTGGCGAACCCCAAGCCTCTGTTCCTAGAAAATCATCAGATCCCATCCGGTGTTTGCTCCTTCGTGTTAGTGGCTTCTAGTTCGAGTCTGTTGGTTGCGTTGTCGGGGAATCCTCCGCCCACAACCCGGACCCTTCTCGTTCATGCCTCTCGACCTAGAACCAACAGAGTTCCACTCGCCATGGTTCCCAGCTATGGCATGCCTTGTCTCTGCTCCTGAAATCATCTCCAACCTCAGCTCATGGCGTGGTTCTTGGTGCTAGTTGGCAGCTCCATCGCATCCACAGCCCGTCATGCCTCCTCGACATTTCCCTCGAGCTGTGGCGTTTATAGAAGGGCCACGGATTCCGCCTCCGTCACGCTAGTCTTGAACTTCTAGACCTCTATCGTCAGTCGTTTTGTCTCTCTTGGTCACCATGTCTGCCATGCGGTTCTTTACCTTGGCGGCGCTCGCTAGCGCATCCTTTGCCCAGACCATCAAAGTTGGTGGCAAGGACATACGTGAGTTTTGACGAGTTTTATGAATTGCGCAGCTAAGCTAACACGACTTAGCCGTTGACAAGTCTGCTATTGCCCCAGCCAGTGAGGCCGTCTCCAGGAGTTCCTCCAAGGCCAATGCCCCTCTCTTCATCGATGAGTCTACGCAACTCACCGATAGGGTCCTCAACAACCTCACTTCCCTTGGGCTCTCTCATATCGAATTGTTCGAGTTCGATAACGACAAGGAAGAGACTGTTCATAGACGAGGCCTCTTTGGCCAGTGCAAGACGGCCCCTGGAGATGACTACTTCCCCAGCGACAAGCTCTGGGCAGTATTCGACTACCTCCTCGGCGATGCCCTCCAAAAGACGGTCCCATATGCTTCGGTCTGTTACGAGGACTCCGAGTTTGGCAACTACAACAAGGCCAAGTGTGACTATCTCATGAACAACTGGTTCAACAACTCCTACGTCCCAACTGAGGATCCCACCGCTGTCAACGCCGTGCTGTACCAGGGCCAATCCTGTCTTCCCCCTTCCCTCTTTGCATCCGCCAAGTCTTGCTCTGTCGGTGGCTATCCCTTGTACACTGTTGATGCCACAAACGTTGCCCACATCCAACTCGCCATCAACCTCGCCCGAAGTCTGAACCTGCGTCTTGTCATCAAGAACACTGGCCATGACTTTGGTGCCAAGTCTACCGGCTATGGCGCCTTGTCCATCTGGACTCACAACCTCAAGTCCATCGAAGTCTACGAGGACTATGAGGAGGGCGACTACAAGGGCCCTGCCGTCAAGGCCGGAGCCGGTGTCCAGGCTTATGAAGTCTACGAGGCTGCCAAAGAGCACGGCGTCACTCTTATCGGTGGAGAGGGTCAGACAGTCGGTGTCATTGGCGGCTTCATCCAGGGTGGTGGCCACGGTCCTCTCTCTGGAGTCCACGGCATGGCCTCTGACTCTGTCCTCTCCTTCGAGGTTGTCACTGCCGATGGCCACCTCGTCACCGCCAGCGAGAGCAGCAACCCTGACCTCTTCTGGGCCATCCGTGGAGGAGGTGGTGGCACCTTTGGCGTTGTGACCTCTGCTGTTGTCAAGGCTCACCCCAAGGTCTCTGTCGCCACCTTGACCTTTTCCTTTGCTTCTGGCGTTGATGGCCTCACTGATGAAGTCTTCTGGAAGGGTGTCAAGGCATTCTGGAACCGTTCCCCCGAATACGCCAAGGACAATGGCAATTACGAGTACTTCCTCATCACCAAAACTGAGACTGGCTACAGCTTCTCTATGCAGCCCTGGTTCGCTCCCAAGTTTACCGTGGAGAAACTCAAGAAGCTTGTGGCCCCCCTGTTCGCCGACTTCAAGGAGCTTGGAATCAGCACCAAGCCCGAGTATGCCGAGTTTGACGACTTCTACCCTGCCTGGCAGGCCTCGTTCCCCCTTGAGGGTTGGGGCAACCCAGCCATCCGCCAGGGGAGCCGTCTGTTCCCCGAGGAGAACTGGGCCAACGAGACCATCATCAGCAAGACCTTTGACGCCGTCAAGGGCAGTATCGAGGACTACGGTTGGTTCATCGCTTTCAATGTCTATGCCGGCCACGAGGGCTACCCCGACACGGCTGTCAACCCAGGCTGGCGAACAGCTCTCGTCCACGGAATCGGTGCCGTCTTCTGGGACGTGACGGCAGACGAGGAGACCAAGAAGAATATCTCGGATAGTCTGACCAACGACTACATCCAGCGGTGGCGAGACGTGACCCCCGGCGGCCACGCGTACTGCTCCGAGAGCGACTACATCGAGCCCGACTTCCAGCACTCGTTCTGGGGCAGCAACTGGGAGCGTCTGGTCGAGATCAAGGAGAAGTGGGATCCCTACGATGTCTTTTACGCCACCAACGGTGTTGGCTCGGACAAGTGGGAGCTCCAGGATAAGATCTTTGGCAACTTGCCCAACCAAAACAGCAAGCTTTGCCGGGTGTAGTAGGGGCTATGTATTTGTAACTATTCAGACCTTGTGGTCGATCAATGTATTATATCAACCATTGAAACTCGTATACGCAACGCTCTTCTTGACAAATTCTCTAATCTCGGTTCCTGGCCTTCGTATTCATCCAAGGTAATTCGACATTCCTGATAAAGTGAAGCATTCCTTGTCTCAGGGGAACGACACACTCCCCTTCCCCTCACTTTTTGCCCGTATTCGCTTCAATGAGCGTTTGCCAGAAAGCGAGTCGGGTAGTACTAACCTTGTAGCTTCTTCTTCAAAATACGAGATTGACAAAGAGTCCTCCTGGGTCATCATTAGTTTGATTGGCGTCGTCTTCTAAATGTTGCTCTTATGCCCAGGTAGCCTATTGTTGGATCGTTCATCTCCGTCAACGTATTCAAGTGGGTATGGTGGCTGAGAAAATGGCCATTATCTTTGGATGATCCTCCATTTATTCATCGACCCAAGACTGCTTGATCGAGCTGTCCATGTCACTCCCTACATTACTTCAGAACTTGATGAAGGGAGGCGCGCAATATGATACACTGAATCAGGCCACGACCTTAACATACAGAATATCAGTGGAAAATATATGCAGAATACCATTAAGCGACCATTAGAAGAAAACGGGGATTAAGTATATAAAAGTAAAAGATAAAGGCTATTAGAATGTCAAAAACATGGCCCTATTCTGCCATATCTAGTGTCTAGGGTAGCCGCCTCCGATAACCTTATCGTCCAGGCTCCACCCAATTTTCTACACCTTGACCAGTCTCCAACGTCACAACCTCTACCTCTCCATCCTCCAACCTCCCATCACAATGCCGCCCAAGCGCATGACAGCAAACCCCGTCAAGCCGGCGCGTTATCGCGCCGGCAAGCCCACGGGCGTAGAATCCGACTCCGACTCCGATGCCAGCGAATCTGAGGCGCCCGCCGAGCCCGCGCTCCCTCCGCCACCGAAAGCTACCAGCGCCGGAAAGATCTCGAGCAACCTGGGCAAGGTTGACCTGAACGCGCGCAGGAAGGAGGCCGAGGCTGCTGAAGAACGCCGAATCGCCAAGGAAAAGGCTGAGCGATTGGCCGCCGAGGAAGGCTTCGTGACGGAAGAGGAGGAAGAGAGCGAGGAAGAAGAGGACGAGGACGATGACGAAGAGGAGAGCGAATCCGAGGAGGAGAGCAGCGAAGACGAAGCCCCGCGACGGTTAATGATCCGACCAAAGTTCATCCCAAAGAGCCAGCGAGGAAACGTAAAAGACCCCGCCGAACAAGAGGAAGAAGCCCGCCAGGCAGAAGAGGAAGCCCGCAAGAAGGCCGCCGACGAGCTCGTCGAGGAGCAGATCAGAAAGGACCTCGCCGCGCGCGCAGCGGGCAAGAAGCACTGGGACGACGACGAGAACGAGGACTCGGACGTGGACACGACCGACGGGCTGGACCCCGAGGCCGAGGAGGCTGCCTGGCGCGTCCGCGAGCTCAAGCGCCTCAAGCGCGCGCGCGCGGCCATCGAGGAGCGCGAGAAGGAGCTCGCAGAGGTGGAGCGACGGCGCAACTTGACCGAGGAGGAGCGGCAGGCTGAGGACGAGGCTTTCTTGGCCAAGCAGCAAGAAGAGAAGGAGGGCAAGGGCAAGATGTCGTACATGCAGCGGTACTTCCACAAGGGCGCCTTCTTCCAGGACGAGATGAAGGCTGCTGGTTTGGATAAGCGAGACATCATGGGTAGTCGGATTCAGGACGACGTGCGGAACCGCGAGGCGCTGCCGGAGTATCTGCAGCGTCGCGACATGACCAAGCTGGGTCGCAAGGGCGGGACTAGGTACAAGGACATGCGCACCGAGGATACGGGTCGCTGGGGTGATATCGGTGGTGGTCGGAGGAGAGAAGGAGGAGGGGGCAAGTTTGACGAGGATGAGCGATTCCGCCCAGATGATGATCGCTTCCGACCCGACGAGCGGAGTGCAGGAGGCGCAAATGCCATTCCCCTCGGCTCGCGCGACGATCAGAGGAAGGGTGACCGACGAGACAGAGATGATGGGTATCGGGATCGGAGAGACAGGGACTCGTATCGTTCAAGAGACGACAGCCGGAAGAGGTCACGATCGCGATCACGGTCACCGCGTCGTGATAAGGATGAATATCGCAGTCGTCGTAAGCGCAGCACATCTCGCGACGACGACCGCTATGAGAGTGACAAGAGACGCAGAGTGGATGCCAGGTAGGCCTTGGCCTCTTGATATAACATTAATAATACCCAACACGGCCATTCCTCGTTCAATGCCCCCTTGTCTTTTTACGTGGCTCGTTACATTACATACAGTCAGATGCGACTTTTATCTCTATATCCTCACAACCTCAACGCGAGCACGGTTGAATATTTGATGGCCCGTCATCTCCTCACTGCCGCCATCGGGCACTGTAGGCGGATGTAGCGTCATGCGTGCGTATGTGCCAGCGCCTCGACGCTTGGAGAGGTAGCCTGGGTTGATGAGGAGGACACTTTCAACGACCTAGATATCAGTTAGCACAATGTTGGCTCCAGAAGGAAGCCAAGAACGTACCTTTGCGAAAGGAGGTAGTAAGCTGGGAACCATCATGACATCTGGTCGCACGTTGACCATCTCGCCCAGCTCGAGATAGCTCACATCCAGCACTGCGCCGGTGGCAACACCCTCCTCCGTACCCGTCTTGGGGAGCCTAGAGCGATCCGTAGGCGGGAATAGGGGGAAATAATGTCGCTGCTCAACCAAGTAGCGACAAAGTCGACTCATCAGGTCACCGCCGGGTTGGGGACCGCCACGAGAGACCACCTCCTCAGAGCGTAGCTGTGAGAGGACGTCTTGCGACGAGACGCCTAGCACAAGCTCGTTTATCGACAGCGTCATGGGGTTCGTGACGATACGGACTGCCTTGGGCAGGCCGAGCTCTTTTTTAGGGATTGAGTCTTGCGGCCATGAGACGTGCTTTGCTAGCACATCTCGTACGGAGGGAACGAGAATGATGGTGATTGCAGGGTTCGAGGAGACGAGGCGGTTGAAAGCAGGCGAGACGAGGTACTTGAAGACGGTCGTCATGGTAGCAGTGTCAGGGTCAAAGTTGGCCTCTTCAGGGAGGTCAAAGTCACCCGTCGCGATAAGGGGGTGGTCGACATCGAGGAATGGGCCAGTAAGGACAAGCGCATCGGCATACGTGTCGGCTGCTTTCGTGCACAGGGCATGAAGAGGCTCGAAGTCAAGGTTATCGTCTGCCGTGTATGGACCAGACGCGAACAATACGTTCAGGGGCGCAGGTTCTGAATCCTCATCCATGGCGTCAGGTCCACCACGGAGTCGTTCGCGATGTCCCTCAAGTGCAGAGGGTAAAGAGGCAGCGTTGGGGAGTAGGGGGGTTTCGAGTATCTCCTTGACGACGAACTCAGTCCCAGAGGCATTGGTGCCTCGAAGAGCCACAATCTGACCAGGGAAGAAGCACCAACTGCGGACATGATCCATCTTCAGGGGCACTCTGTGACCCATTCCATTCCGCCTCGACATTTCAAACACCAACGACGCAGCATTGAGTTTTCCTTCTGTCGAATCCGACGCAATCCGGCCAACGGCAACAACCTCTGCTGTACTCTGGGCTGCGGCGCTACCAAAGGCCGCCTCGTCTAGGCCGTGGTGTTCTTGGATAAGCGCCATGAAGCTGTCGATCCGGTCGTCGAGGATCTCGCTCGTTTCTGAAATCTTCATCGACAATGGCTTATATCCGAGCTTCTTCTGGTCGGAACCGGCAGTGAGCTTCACGCGCGGCTCAGAGAAGGGCGCAATGGGTGGTTCAGCTGCGGCGAGGCGGTCGTTGAGGATTTCGACAACTTCTCCAGGGTTCGCTCGATCGTTGAAGGAAGTAGGTCTTCTGACTGTTAGCAATGGGCGTGGAAAAGTGCTAGAGAGAAAAACATACCCGAGTCCATTCATAGCCTTCAGCTGTTCGCTCATCCCCGTGGCTGGCGAGCTCGTCAACCCCTTGGGAGTCTCCATCTTCCTCTTGAACGCACTCCCAGTCGCAAGCGTCCTGCTCAACTTGCCTCCCGACCCTGGCGTACTCGGAACCAATCCATCCAACATCCCAAACACATCTCCGCCCTTTGCACCACCCCTCGGTGTACCGGCAACCTTCCTCTCCGTCTTGACGTGCACCTGTCGTTGTGTCTTTTCGAGCTCATCCTGGATGCTCTGCTTGAGATTGCGCAACCCCTCGAGCGTCACGATCTGGGCGTCCGTATCGAGCTTGATGCAGTACGACTCCCACTTGAAGAAGAGATCCTCGGGGGAGAGGCTGTGGAGACGCATGATAGATTGGAGCTCGCTGAGAACGTCGGGCTCAAGCGGCTTGTTGGGGGAGAAGCGGTCTTGGAGGTCTGCGTCGGCCATGATGGGCGACAGAAAAGCAATGGATGCGACAGGGAACAGTGATTGATTTCTTTCCACTCTTATCGCAAATTCGAGTGTGTCTTTGAGAGTTGAGAAGAAAGTCGGTCGTTATGGTGATGGTGGTTGGAGGGGCTCAATTTGGACGCGAGGGACGCGTCTCAGAATCCAACCGCGTTAAGTGAGTGGGGACAGGAGTACAGTTCTCATGTACAGTGTGCACACAGTACTGGGTAGATGCACTACCTACCTGAATAGGTTGACATCACTGAGCAATAGACATATGGTAAAAGGTAATAGGTATTTCATACACATCATCAATTATGCCTCGAAAGGCTGCTAAACTACTACAGAGGTATCATTTCCACAGGCAAACGCCGTTGCCTTGATCCATAAAAGAGTCCATCCAGCGCCATCTATGTATGTACTATCATGTTGTGTCTTTAAACATGCAATTCTGTGCTGTTGATGCCCTCCATGTACCTGTTGTCCAACAAAGCTCCATCACGCTGCAAAACTCCTTTCATAAATCCATCATGGGCTACTCGTTGGCCTCCTTGACAGTGACTTTCTGCTCCATGCCCCATTCGGCCCACACATCATCAGAGCCGTTGTAGCCAAAGGCTAACGCACCATCTCGAGGAGGGGAGCTGGGCATGATGCCATCGGTGCTGAGGAAGTTGCCAAACTCCATTAACGTGTTCTGGGTTACTTCCATACTCGGCAGGCTGGAGAAGTCGAATTGGCTGTTATCCAGGTCGAAGTTTGGTTCCGAGAGCAACTGTGTAATGGTTCGACTGATGGGGGTATCAAAGATGTTTTCGACGTTCAGTCGCGGGCTCCGCCTAAGGCCCGCGGAACGAGGAGTCCTGGTAGGCGTCTTCTGAAGTAGTGCCTGCTGGCTCGGAGACATCATCCCCTTCGCAGATCTAATAGATCGAGAAACGCTGCGGGTGATGGGCCGGTGGTTTGGTGTAGGACGCGTAGGGGTTTTGAAGGGACTGGTTTGCGCCTCAGCTTTGGACTTGGGCGGAGGAGTAGAGGGACGAGCCGGGCTATGGAACAGGGCCTCCAGGGCGTCTTGTTCGCTTTGCCTCTCGCCACGAGCCTCAGTGGAGACATTCTCCTTCTCCACAGCGAGTTCCTTGTCTTGACGAGACTCTGTCACCTTGACAACATTGGCGTTAATCTCTCCGAGAGTCTTCAGGGTTGGATCCTTCTGCGGAGAGGAGAACAGCAAACGCCGCGTGTTGCCGAGGTCGTCATCAATGTCCATTTCGATGGGGCTCTTAGCTGTCCCAAGTCCTCTGGAACTTCTGGAATGGGTTGAGCTCGGGTTTGATCGGTTCCTGTCGTAGTTCGGCAGCCCATCGAAGGTAGGGAGAGCGAGAGTGTTGCCCATCAACACATCGCCTCTCTGTTCCTTGGTGGAAAGGGCAGAGCCAGACTGCTTGGGCGAAGATGGCTCGACAGGGCCGACAGGATCTGTAACTGGGTAGGCCTCAGAAGTAGGGTTGGGGTGAGAAACACTCTTTGTGCGAGCCCTCTTGGCCCGCGAGGGGTTGGAGTTGGGGTTGGGGTTGGTGCTGGAGCCACGCTTCCGTCGGCCTTGGCCCAGGGGTCCAAAGGCGTTGTCCCATTTATCTTGGGGGCGGTGGATTCGGTACTTGGTCATCCAGATACCACAGGGGTTGCAGAGAAGCTGCTCTGTCCAAGCATCTCTATCATCGTCTGGACCCAGTGACTTCTTGACGAGCCGGTATGCTAGAGGAACGTTTTGTTCATCTCGCTTTGTAATCTCAATCGCTGTGATCTGTCCGGGCTTGTCTGAGTATTCGACATATTGGGGCACTCCCTCGTGGTCCTGCACCCAGATCTTGCGCCAAGTTGGTGTTTCAATGGCACCGCAGTTGGTACAGAAAGGAGGCATCTCTCCATTCAGAATGGCCATTTCCAGCTTCTGCTTGATCGCATGCTTCTTGACCATGTTCTTCTTGTACTTGTAAGGGGGTGATGAAGGTATAGCATCGCTTTGTGGGAAAGATGCCTCGGGGAGTATAGGCAAGGTCAAATGCTCTAGAGATTCGGCTGGGCCAATAGGGTCGCTGGCAGGAATTGGCAGATGCAGAACCATAGAGTTGGATCGACGAAGACATGCTGGAATTTCGGTCGATGCTCTGATGGGCTCCGCAAGGCAAGACTCGGAGAGCATTGACGGCCCGACAGGCTCACTAGCAGGAACCGAGGGCAATGGCAACGCGCCGGCGGATTGTGATCGGTTCAGCTGTCGAGACGCGCGAGGCTGGGGTCTGACTGGGTTAGAGACTGGCTTTCGAGAAGGTAGAGTTCCTTGGGGAATCTGATTAGTCTCGGTTGAAGGCATGGGCTCAGGACCTGAGGTCGCTCGCACTAATTGAAGGAGGGGCTCATCCAACCCATTGCAGGGTTGGTTTTGAGGCTCAACCCGAGGTTGAGCAACTTCTGCTGCACAAGGCGCTCGGACAGGGACTGGGCTTGCCATCTTCTCAGGGGCGTCTGTAGTGGGAGGAGGAGTTGGTGGTGAGCGGCGCTGAGGTCGCGCTTGGGGGGGATTTCGGGCTGTTTGAGGTTGAACATGGTTCTTTCGGGGCAGAGGTAGGGGTAGGGAAGGCTCCAAATGCGGAGGCCCAACGGGACCCGAGGTGGGATGGGGTGTGTTGTAGTTCTGGATATGGACGAGATCCTGGCCATCTGGGCCGTCTATCCTGAAGACCTGAGTTGGGATGCCGGTTCTGTCTACACTTTCTATCACTCGTTGAACTGGGGGTCGTCCTTGAATCCGACTCTCCTTGACCGGTTGGAGAATGGGTTCATCAAAGAGATCATCGATGTCGTCCGTAAAAGTGGAATCTTGCATGGGAGCGGGCATCGGAGGGAGAATAGGACTTGACATGGGTGGGCTGGATTGCATGAATGATGCGTTTCGAGGAACTGGAGGAGAGGAGCGGATATCCTGCGGGCTATCTTCCGAGTAGGCTGGTGTCTCGATCGCTGATTCAGGGGACCGGTCGTCCTCCTGGCTGGGAGATGGGGCGCGGGCAGGCCTCGGGGGAAGCTGATTGCTCAGGTTGGCGGTCAACTCTTGTCGCATGGACGACTCCCGCCGAGGCTTGGGTCCTTTTGGGCCACCCCGAGGAATATTTAGTGGACCGCCCTCAGGCACAGGTGTGGGAGCCCGAGGGACTTCTTGTAGGTGGTTGCCAGACACGGCTTCGCTGCTTGGTCCAACAGGGCGGAAGTTTCGGAGCGAACTGGCAGTACTGGCAGTAACACGTAGAGAGTCCGGTCCAGATGTGAATGGGTTTGGTGCCACCTTTTCAACCTTGGCTGTCTTGACTGGCTTTGTCGTCTTGATCTCCTTGGTCTGGTTGGTCTCCTTGATCGTGTTTGTCGCCGTCTTGGCCTTCTTCTTGGCGGGTCCGCTATCCTCGCCCTCGGTTCCGTCCTCGTATCCTGAAGTGTTTCCTTCCGCTGGCTTCTTCCGTGGTCGACCACGGGGACGCCCTGTCGGCGCCTTCTTGCGTGAACTTCTGCTAGATGGTCTTGACGTAGGCTGGATCGGGGCTGTTGCCGGGTCGACGAGTGTAGGAGCTACCCGCTGGACTTCGGGGGCTGGAGGTCCTTGGGAGAGGGCAGGCGATGCCACTCGAGAGACATGTGCTGAGTGGCCAATCTGAGGGTTGGATTGAATAAACGAGTTCCACTCAGCAACGCCTGCGGGTGTCATGAGTGTCTCGACAGGCCGCGCAAGCTGGACGTCTTGACTGGGCTCAGGCTTCTGAACTTTGGGGCAGACGGTAAATCTCAACTTAACCTCGAGGGTCTCGCGATTGCCTCCCCCAAAGACGGCAAGGAGGTTCTTGGTGACACGCCCTGTGACCATTTTGGGTGGTTGGGCAGCCCAGTCACCACGCATCGAATCCAATGCCCATGACAGCATGCCCTGCCCCACAAGTGGTGTGTCTGGTTCCGAATAGTCGAGGGAGTAGATGGTAAAGTCGGTGTTGGTATCGTTGCCTTGGCTGGCAAGCTCAGGGCTGCACTCGGTGACTGCCAGCAGGCATGCGCGCAAGTCGACGATGCCAATCGAGTTCTTGTCGTCGAGGGGAACCGTCTGTACATGGAGGGTCTGA
Organism: Fusarium protoensiforme; assembly: GCA_011320165.1. Taxonomy (NCBI): domain Eukaryota; kingdom Fungi; phylum Ascomycota; class Sordariomycetes; order Hypocreales; family Nectriaceae; genus Fusarium; species Fusarium protoensiforme. The sequence goes on along the minus strand of JAANQP010000550.1, from coordinate 15,694 downwards.
GATGGTCGGGCCAGGCAGTTAACCTTGGCCTCCTTGTCGAAGGTGTAATGAACCTTGACTGTAGGGCAGTGTTAGCCATATGCGTAGCAAGATAAGGTCATCATTGGGAGGCATACGACCCATGGGCCTCACTTGGACACCCGACTCATCGACTTCGTTATTCCGCTGCATCGTCTGACCGTTGTTGGGATTCCAGTCGCTGGGGGGAGCAAAAGGCATGGGCGACGCCATGGCGGTCAATCCCCAGGAGGGGGAAAAGGTCAGAGATAAGCCGACGCGGTCTCAATCACTCGAGGCCAAGCAAGTGACGGTTCAGAATCCTCGAGAGATGTCGCCGACGAGAAGGTTTGTGCGAGTGATTGAGACGAAAAGGGTTGACGGGGAGAAGGGTGGAGTTGTGGAGCTAGAGCGAGGCGAGGTTTAATGTTTGAGCTCGTTGGCCGGGATGTGATATCAAATTCGGGAGGCGGGCGTCATTCTCGTGACGCGCCTCGTCCACCAAAAGTCGCGTCGTGAGGGTGGAACCTCTTTAAGCTGCAGATCTGAGGGGAGACGTGCACGCTGGCTAGACAACGAGAAGGAGGGGGAAAAAAGAGGAGAAAGAATTGAGAAGGAGGAGATGGACAAGGAGGAGAATAAGTATCAAACCAGAGGTGAATCATCAATCGACAACGCGGACACGATAAGGAAGGAAGGTGGTGATGTCGCGTTGTGATGCAGGTGGTGTATGTAAAGGTGTTGTACTGTAGCTGTTGGCCCTGACCTTGGCAGGCAGTGGGTTGGATGCTCGAGTTGGAGGGCGGCCGTGTCACTCGAGTGGTCGAGAGACCCCTGTGGGTTCTGATTTAGTGGTTGCAGCACCAGTGACGTGAGTTAGCGCGCACCCACCTGAGCGAGACGCGCCTACCAAGGAAGGGAGGTGGGGACCGGGGACCGGATGTGGGACCCGCTATTCCCGGGACACACGGCGCCGGAGAGACAGTCTCGGCCCCGCCCTTGGTTTTTTGCGGTGTCAAAGCCCTTGGGAAAACCTTCTTTGTTTAGTCGCTTCCTTCGGATGCGTAGTCAGCTCACCGGCCAGGCACCGGAAGCTACTCTCTCACGTGCTTCGAGTTCGCTCTCGTTTGAGGTCGGTTTTCGTGGCTGGTTTCCCGCAGCTTTGTCTCTGTCGAGCCGCTAGGAGAAGAGCTCGAGAGGTACGTATCTCGTTCAACTTCCTCCCCCCGCTACCGCACCTTTTTCGCAGGTCCTTTCGCTTTGGCCAACCCAGCAGCTGGCGGCTCCCTTTCGATGACGGAAAACTGGACCAGAGATGAGAGGGAAAATGGCAGACCTGAGAAGGGGGCAAGGAAGGCGAAGATGTCTAGTCTTTCTTCTCAAGGCCTCTTCGGGGCGGGGCCTTGTCCCTTTTATATTCTCGTCTGTTGCCCGAGGCCATCTCTCTTTCGCACCCCCCATCCTCCGGATGCCTACAGACGCCATGTGGGAAGATGATGAGTCGATGAGGTTTCGTCTCTAGTTTATCTCCACTTTCTCAACGTCCTATTCCTCCCCTCCTGCTGGTTGCCGTGCTTATCATCTCTTAACTCCGCCTGTTTGGCTAGGAGGGCTTGGTGTTTTGTTTTGGCCTATGCACCGCCGCCCGTCCAACCCTCCATTACGCGCTGAGAGGCCCCTCCTTGTTTGCTACCCCCCTGTCGCCGGCTTATTGGAGTGAGGCTTTTCGGCCATCGTTTGATCTCTCATCAAACGGAATCTTGGTGGTTTGTCGCAACCCCACACCCCTCATCTCATTCGCCACTATTCCCCCCATTGCATCTTCACCATTCACAACAATACCCATGATGCTTCATCAGCCCCATTGACGAGTTTCACCTCCATCAACGAATTGTATGCACCATCATCAGAAAGTCATCACATTTCATCTATCGACACACGCACTACGCCAGGATCGTCGGGTAGTGACTTCTATTTTTACAAATTATCTAATATTCTTACAATTTGCTTCCAGGCGTAGACTCATCTGCCAGCCACCTCGCCTTGCCGCGCGCGTCCACCTCGGTCTTGCGAGCGATGATCTCCTTGGCCACCTCCGAGATGCCCTGGCGACCCCGACGCGATGCGACGATGATGTTGGCCAGCTCCTCCTGAGTATAGCTGCCGTCAGAGAGAACCTTGCGAATCTCCTTCTCGGTGGGGACTCCCAGACCCTGGTGAGGGTATTCCGAGTATGTCCGATCGGTGAACAGCTCGATGTCGTTCTCCGGGTCAAACTCAAAGAAGGGCTTGGTCACATTGTCCTTGGTGGCAATGTCCTCCAGGGACTCGGGCTGCCACTTGGGTGTCTCCTTGCGGATGAGCAGAGCCGTCACGCCCTCGGTGAAGTCAGGGTGCTGCATGAACTTGGTCGAGATCTGGTGCTCCTTCTTGAAGGTCTCGGCGATATCCCACTCGCCACCGACGCGCATCTGGCGGAGGGCCACGTGCACGGCGGTGGGTGACCGCTTGTGCAGAGTCTTGATTTGCTTCTGCGCCCACTCCTCAGTCGCACCCCGCTCGGACTCCAAGGCAGCAATGATGTCGCTGATGCTGTTCTTGTTGAAGCACCGGTCAATGGCCCGACGAATCTCGCCGCTCAGGGCCATGGGCTGGTCATAGGGGAGGCCGGTGCAGAACTCCTCCAGGGTCTCGTTGATGAGGGCTAGTCGTGCGGGCAGGTCGTCGCTGTCCCGGAATCGGAGCTCAGCCAGGCGAGCCTCCAGGTCGGGCAGGCTCGTGGAGTGGAGGTAGTGGGTGGCAATGCCCGAGTAGAAGACATTGGGGCCAGTGAGTCGGTCGCTGGTCAGCGCCAGGTAGGTTCCGACAGATCCGTTCATTCGGGGGAGGAAGAAGGAAGCGCCAACGTCGGGGAAGAAGCCGATGGTGGTCTCAGGCATGGCAAAGACAGTCTTCTCGGTCGCAATCCGGAATGGAGCATGGGCGCTGAGACCAACACCACCACCCATGGTGATACCATCCATGAAGGCAATATAGGGCTTCTGATATGTCGCAATGTAGTGGTCGAGCTTGTATTCGAGGGCAAAGTACTCGGCCGACTTCTTCCATCCATCCTCTTGCTGGTTAAAGTGGGCGAGGGCAGCGACATCACCTCCAGCACACAGAGACTTTTCACCAGCACCCTTCATGACGACAACGTTGGCCAGGTCGGACTTTTCCCACTCCACTAGTCGGGGAACAATCTTGCGGATCATGGAAGCATCGAGGGAGTTGAGCTTCTTGGGCCGGTTGAGCATGACGGTGCGCAGACCATACTTGCTCTCGAAAACGACATCGTTGGGTTCATCGTCGCGCAGCTCCTTGATCGAGGTCGCCTCGGTAGACAGCTGTACCCATCCAATTAGAAGACTGAACCTCGAGCAACGTCATTGAAGCCTGTATCTCACCTGTCGAGCCCCGAGAGAGGAGCTCAAGACCTTTGCTTGCTGAACCATGTTGAAACCACTTCTTGTTGAGCTTCGATAGCTTGCAGCATTGACAGCCACACCAGCTCGGACAGCAAAAGTTCGGAAGGACATTACAAAGAGATTAGCGATGCGCACATGCGATCGACATGCGCATCGAGAGGGGGAGGGGGTATTAGAGGCTGTGGTAGTGTCCTCGGTCCGCGGCAATGCTGTTCAACCTCCGCATCAGAACCCCAAAATTGAGTCCGAGGGTAACGGCGGCTTTCTGCTCTCTGCGGGCAGCCCAGGCTTTGCCCGCCAGTCAGGAACTGCTGTCACCTGACCAGTCAGAAGCCGGAGGGGAGCTCCACTGTCGTGGCCAATCAGGTGCCCTCCACCCCAATCATCGACTTTTTGAGCTCTGTGGGCTTCAGCCTTGCGCGCCGCATTCAACATCACCAACAATCAATCATACATACGGACAGCCTTCAAGATGTCGGACCCCAAGATTCAGTGCGTCGCGTCGCTCCCAGATCGATGGATCAATGACTAACAAGATGATAGGGAGCTTCTCACCAAGCCGCGCTCAGAACTCACGTATGTGCTACGGCCCATCCTCGACGCTCGCTGCCCAGCCCCGCGACAGACGAGACGACGATTGCTAACGTATGACCCCTCACAGAGAGTACGAGATTGCCCAGCTCGAGGAGCACGAGTTCTCCGCCGGCCCCCTCTCTATCCTCCAGACCGCCGTGCGCTCGCACGTCCAGGTGCTCATCTCGATCCGCAACAACCGCAAGCTCCTGGCGCGCGTCAAGGCCTTTGACCGACACTGCAACATGGTTCTCGAGAACGTCAAGGAGATGTGGACAGAGACGCCCCGGTTAGCAAACGGAAAGAAGGGTCGACCAGTGAACAAGGATCGGTTCATCAGCAAGATGTACGTCCACCTGCGGCTGGCCTTCACCCCTGGCGGTGACGGATTTTTCAGGGGATACTGCTAACGTGTCCACAGGTTCCTGCGAGGCGATAGTGTTATCTTGGTGCTCCTAAGCTAATTTTCATTTCCGTCACGATGTTTGGGGGCTGAGGATTCACTTTGAGAATGGGATGTTTTGTATGTCTTTGGGCAAGGCTCACTGGGACTCCATAGGCGTTGAAAACAAGTTGATTTACGCGTACGAACTCTCCCATTCTTCTGATTAACCTTGCAGTTTTTTGCACTATACTTCGCACATCTTGCATCTTGATACTTCTGAACCCCTTCAACTCTAATTTTTCACCTTGGCCAGACAAAGCCCAATCATTCGCTCAAGCCAAGGAAGAAGCTGGCAAGGCCCCAGGCACCAGGGTCAGGAACCTCCTGGTATCCGCTACCTCCGACATAGACAGTCCGTCCGAGGCTGGCTTGCATACCCTTGGTCTCATCTGCTCCCTTCCTCGCCGCCTCAGCTGCCTGCTTCACGTCACCTGTCTGGCCCAGCACCTCGACGAAGGGGTGCAGGGCGTCAACCAAGGTGCGGTCACCTGGACGGGCTGGTGTGTATCTGCCTAGCGCATCACTGCTCTGCTTAAGCGCCTTGGCCCAAACCTCGGGGGACGCTTTGCCTGGAGCCAGACCGCGGAGGGCATGGACCAGAGCATTGAGGAAGATAGCGTAGAGGGCACCAGATGTTCCGTCCATGGTATTCTCCACGACGGTGACTATGGAGGAGAGGTCCACCACTACGTCTCCCGTGAAGGGACGCTCTTCAAGAAGTTTGAGGATTGCTGTAACCACGTCAGCAAGTGTTAGTCACGCTTCAAGATGTCAGACTCACCTTCAGCTCCCCTCTTCAGACCGATTCCACAGTCTCCATCGCCGACGACAGTGTCATATCGAGTAACCTCTGGCTCAGCGGCAATCACCTTTTCCAGTGCCCTCTTCAACGCTGACTGCGCAGCACTGGCGTCTATCTTGAGATCGCTGGGCTGAGCATCCTGGCTTGCACCGTCGTTGCCTGTTCTCGTGGCCGAGTTCTTGGCTTCCCATGTGCGCGACTGGATAGGTGCAGACCATCCAACGACTTCACTTGGGGCGTCGAGCAACTCGATCATGCTTGGGGCATCAAAGTCGGGAGAGACGACGTTGAGGAGGGTGATGCTGAAACCAAGACCGTTGAGGCTGGTCATGTAAGTGCCGCTGAGGACTCTGACGGGACGGATGTTGTGCTTTGACTCGAGCTGGCTCACAACTTCGGCCGTGATGCCTCCCAGCTCAAGGACGCTCACCCCACCGAGGTTGTTGATCATGAGAACCACCTCCTTCGAGTTGACGTCGACAAATGCTCGATCTTTATCGCTAGTATCGAGCAGTTGCTTGAGCATCTTGCTCACAAGGTTGGGTAGGTCAGCCTTTTCCCGTCCTGAGCCTGGCTCATTGTGAATACCCATTCCTAGCTCAACCTCTCCCGCTTCCAGACTGCCTTCGTTGTCGGCCTTGCGGCCAGGGACGTGAACATGCTCCAGACTGGCACCCACACTAACAAGGTTGGATGCAGTCAGCCGGGCGTACTTGGCAACCTCGTCAAGCGGCTTTCCCAGAGCTGCCAGCGCACCAGAGATCTTGTGAACAAGGACGGTACCCGCGATGCCACGCCTTCCTACCTTGCCAGCCTTTGCACGGCCAACACCAACATCATCGCCAACAACGACCATCTCAACAGCAAGACCAGCGGCCTTGGCCTTTTCGACACCCATTCCAAAGTTGAGCACATCGCCAGTGTAGTTCATGACGGTGACAAGCACACCCTTTGACGTATCGACGCGAGAGGTGATGGCGGTGCGGATCTGCTCGGCTGAAGGGCTGGCAAAGATGGTACCTGCAACGGCTGCGGAGAGCATGCCCTGGCCGACCATGCCGGCGAACGAAGGTTCATGGCCGGAGCCTCCGCCGGAGATGATGGACACTTGAGAAGCGGCATTTGAGTCAGGTCGGCGGTAGATGATCTTGTGGTCCGAGTCTAGAGCAACCGAGGGGTTGGTGAGAGTCAGGCTGCGGAGAGCAGACGAGACGAGGTGGGTTGGATCGTTGATGAAGTGTTTGGACGACATGATTGATAGGTTCAACAATTATTTAAAGTTTCTAGGACGACGACTTTATGAAATCACCGCATGCAAGTAGAGAGAGAGAGTGTGAGTGAATATAGAGACAGTCACAGAGAATCAGGTGAGCTACGTCGTACAGTCAAAAGGTACCAAGTGACGTCCCAAATCAGCCGGTGGTCATGACAGCTTAAGCGGGGGATTGGCTCCGAATCGCGGGGTTCTTGGTGGGGGTTGGATCAAGCCCTCTGCAGGACGGCAATGAGAGCGGAAGGGCTGCAGGACACTCAGCTTGTGTGGCCGAAATCATTATCCGGGGGGGAGTTTTCTTGTGAGGGGAAGAATATTGCCGAGGACAATAGCTCGGTTGTTGGAGTTGACTGCTGCCGATGGGGATGACTAGTGGATGCTTGGCATCTGGTCGGCTCAGCTGGAGTTGGTAGACTCAACTGGATGTGTGATGGCCAGGAATAAGGAATGGGTAGGTTATAAGATGGTTATGGACGGTCGATGAACTTTGGTCCTGGTTACCGTGGCTCAGTCTGTCAGCATCCTTGGACTGGCAATGTAGGATTGGATCCATGGATCAACTCGGTGTAAGTGAGCAATGCTGGTGGTACCATAAGCACCAGCTACTTGTGTTGACATATGCGGCATTGACGAACAACATACGCATTTAAAAGAGCTGAACTTGCCTTGATGCCATATACCAACCTGACCTATCGTTGCTTTGAGTTATGTGATGTCTTGCCGATGCCTCCGTGGTCGTTTCGAGGGTTATAACCAGGTACGTGGCTATGAGTCCAGACCATCTATTCTTTCACAAAACGGTAACAAAAGCATAGTTCCGCTGACAAAGAATAACGACATACCACGCCAACAGAAAGATTAAGCATTCCAGAGCAACAATTGAAACAATGTTCGGGACGCGGCATTATGTACGCGCACAAACATACGCGGACATGGCCCAGCATACGTACGCTCGGTTACGTACTCCGAGCACAAGGGCCAGACCCAGACGGAGGAGGTCGCAATTAGCCTGGACCATCTCCATAATTCAAGGCCCTTGCCTGTCCTGTTGGTTAAATACGCTAGACTCAATCTTAATTCATGCGGGATTCGTCGCGAGATTTAACAATTACACGGATGAGGTTCGACGTCTGTGAATGGCCAAGATGATTATTCCCGACTCCCGTCTTGGCCCCCTTTGTAGGGATGAGCCTCGCGTATTTTCTCTTGCACAGCCACTGTCATGGAGTTTCACATTAGCTAAACGACCCATGATACGACCTCGCCGGTGACTTGAAACAAATGGAAATCCAATCCTTTTCACTGCACCGGCGTTGTTTGGATCTGGAGTTTAATCAGCCACCTCCCCAGATCAAGTCTAATCCTGCAAAGGATCAGTTGGTCCCGGTAATTAGGCGCTCGTACTGCACCTTTGCTGACCCTGAGGAGATCCTAATATCTTGGCATTTCACTGACACACTCCTTCTCCATTCGCCTGCTCGTATCCTATCCTATGACCGACCGAGTTTTACGGGTTCGCTAACTATACTGAACCCAACACGAGGAGGAAGAGCCCTCACCCCCTGGGCCTCAAAGGGGAGAGGGAGGAGCTTTGCTGCGCCCCCGTCTAAGAAAACGGGCCCCGTCGGACCCCGGACGAGATGACCTCGCCCGTTGGATAGGTTCATTTCTCTCTCATCCCTTCACCGTTAACGCGGTGGAGTCCGTCGTCTTCGTCTGGCATCCCCCTCCTCAGACGCGTGGCCGAGAAGCGAGCGAGTCCATGCACTCAGCAAAGAATATGGGGCGAGAGAGAGAGGGGGGCTAGTTGGATTCCTTCCGTCTCTCAATAATCCTTCTTCTCCGGATCTTTATTCTTTACTCTAGTTCCATTTGATTCTTGATTTATTGTAAAGTTCTTACCATGTGTTTCCAACTATAGTCTATTCGTACTTCCCCTTCGTATCCGGCTTCTCTCGTTCGAGTTCGGCCCTCCCGGCACTCTTGTCATCAGCCTCCATCAACAATCAACGTGTAGTGGCAAGATATAAGCCGAGTGCGAGTGACCGGACTTGAACAGCATTCGACGTCGATAATCTCGAAATCCAACTTGTTCATTCATTTCGATTCGAAAGGGTACCTTGTTGCTGTTGTGGTGATTCATTCGACTGGGTATCAAGATGAGGGCACTCCTACGGAAAGCGACTGCGGTGCTGGGCTTTACAACAGCAGTGACGGGCCTCGAGATAACATTTGATGATGACAGCAAGTTCATGTCTTGTCGGTTCACTGAAGCTTTGACTAACTTATGTCAGAGTCTGTCAAGAGTGCTGCCAGCACTGTCGCATATGGCTTGATGAAGTACTACACTGGAAACAACACTGGCGATGTACCCGGCAACCTGCCGGACCCTTACTACTGTAACAACCCCAAAACAAACTCTCTAGATACCTCTGTCGCTGACACTTCTCAGGGTGGGAGGCAGGCGCCCTGTTCGGAACCATGATCGACTACTGGTGGCTCACGGGCGACTCGTCGTACAACGACATCACCAAGCAGGCCCTGGTCCACCAAGCCGGCGACACCAATGACTACATGCCCGAGAACCAGACCCTGACCGAGGGCAACGACGACCAGGGCTTCTGGGCCATGGCCGTCATGTCCGCCGCCGAGCACAAGTTCCCCGACCCCCCGGACGACAAGCCCGGATGGCTCGCCCTCACCCAGGCCGTCTTCAACGAGTACGTCAGCCGCTGGGACTCGAAGCACTGCTCCGGCGGCCTGCGGTGGCAGATCTTCACCTTCAACACGGGCTACGACTACAAGAACTCCATCTCCAACGGCTGCTTCTTCAACATCGCCGCGAGGCTGGCTCGCTACACCGGCAACGAAACGTACGCCGACTGGGCGGAGAAGATCTGGGACTGGGAGGCCGATGCCGGGCTCATCACCGACTCGTACCAGGTGCTGGACGGCGTCACCATCGGGGATAACAACTGCAGCCGCACCGACACGAACCAGTGGACTTACAACGCCGGCATCTTCCTCCACGGCGCAGCCGTCCTGTACAACATCACCGAGAGCGACACCTGGAAGAAGCGCGTCGATGGTATTCTGACCGACATAAACAAGAAGTTTGTCAAGAACAATATCATCTATGAGCAGTTCTGCGAGCCGAGCAAGCAGTGCAACCAGGATCAGCAGAACTTCAAGGGGTTCCTCGCACGCTGGATGGCCGCCACGACGCAGATGGCGCCTCACACCTACGACTCGGTCGCCAAACTTCTCCTATCGAGCGCCAAGTCAGCAGTCGGAGTCTGCAACGGATCGCCATCGACAGGCTACAGAGGGCCCGCCGGCACAGCATGCGGCTTCTCGTGGCTCACGGGCACCTACGACGGCACGGTCGGCGTGGGACCCCAGATGAGCGCCCTGTCCATCTTCATGTACACGCTCGTCAACAGGGTGAGCAGTCCGGTCACCAAGAAGACGGGAGGAACCTCAAAGGGCGACCCGAACGCGGGAGACACCACGACGGGCGACAGGGACGGCAAGAAGGTTTATAGCCCCATCACCATGACGGACAAGGCGGGGGCGGGGATAATAACGTTCCTCATCGCGGCGGGTGTTATCTGCGGTACTGCTTTTACGGTGATTTAAAACTAAAACAGTGAAGACATGGGGGTTTTCCTAGCATTGGGCGTTATAGGTGTTGGGAGGTTTGGGATAGGGTACACTTGGTTCATTGGCCCTTGGGATAACTCAGAACCTTTTTGCTTGACAGAATAGACATGACTGCTCTTTTATTTTGTACATAAAGTATCATTCAGATTACAGACCAGTCGTTTGGTGTTTCCTTGATAGGAATCCACGACTGCACGTTGAACTTGAGCAGTTGAGCAGCATCTTTTCGATTGAGAATAAGACTCAGTAAAAGACGATACGCTGTATCATATGACTAGTTTTTACCAGGTTACTTCTAGGAAGCAGATACTTGGCGCACCAACATGACTCCCTATTTGGCATGGACATCACAAAACTGGCTATCCACAGTAAATTCTCATTAGTATCTTTTGATACCTTTATGCAGTAGTAATACCAGAGGAAGATAAAGAAGTTCATCTCTAGAATAAATAAGATCTACAAAGATAAAGAAGTCCTTGGCTGAGTGGAGTTCTCATCAAGTCCCCTCCAACTGGTTATCGAACATCTATCACAAGATATAACCTAACCAAGCGCGTTAGATAGATAGCCGAGTTGGTAATGAATGTCTAACAAGCCTCTACTCTATAGATACCTATATAAATAAAATAGGTAAAGTATCTTTTAAAAAATCGTTTCAGCGTCCAAGCCAGTCCTACCAAGTTGCGCCATGCTTCCCATCACCCCCTTCAATCCTCTCTCGGATTCCCCTTTGGATCCCTCGAAAGCCTCGCCCATTGCGTCTTCAACGCGGGCACATCCGCACTTACAAGAGAATTCATCCACGTCTCCTCTTCCCCTTTTGTCTTGACCGTCGCCCTCCCCATCAAGACCGGGTGGCAGTTTAGATAGATGGTCTCGTAAGCATGCGCAGGCACGCAAAACGTCTCGTGAAAGATGCCTATGTGTGCCGGCTTCTCCTTGTTCATCCAGTCCCACACCTTGCGGTGCAGTTCCTCGTGCGCGAAGCGGTTCAGACTCTCGACGTCGCGGAAGTAGTACGTCAAGAGGAGCGTGTTGTTACTGGTTCGCTCGTCACCTCGCCAGTTTGAGTAGCTCAACATGCCCAGCTCATCCCGGCGGGCTGTGAGGTCACGGTGTAGAGCCTTGAAGTAATCTCCGACCTTGTCAAAGTGCGGCGCCGCGACGCCGAGTGGGTGGTTGGACTGGACGCCCAGGTTGAAGACGACGACGGGGCTCGCGCCAGGCCTGTTCCCAAAGGACCCGTCTGGAAAGGGGAGCTGAGCCGTCGCGCGGCCGGGTACAGTATCTGCAGTGTACTCGTTTGGTTTCGAGCTGCGGAGCTGGAGGACAGTTGTGATGATCGAGTTAAGGAGGACGACGGCGGATGGGACGACTGCCCAGCGGAAAGGGAGAGTTGCAGAGAGGACAAGTTGGAGGATAGAACCTATTAGGACGGTGGTGTGTAGTTTAAGAGAGTCTTTGAAGATGAACTGGTGGAATTGACGTTAGAAGTTGGTGAGTTTTTGTGTAGTTGAGGCCATGGGACTTGCAAAGGTTTGAAACTTGGCCAAATAGGTGACAGGCTTCCCAGTCGACGCCAACTTGGGACGAAACTCGCTGTTCATCTTGAAGACTATGCAACGAAGTAGATGAAAATGACGATATCACTTGGAAGTCTATCACACCTCGTCTGCCAATGATGAACAGAGGACATGACTATTACAATTCAACACGGGCCGATCAATCAGATTATATACATTTCGAATTGAACCCCTAAAAGTGTCACTGTCAAAAAATCATTTAGCGAGTGCGAGACACAAAAAGCCATATCTCGCAACCCTTTCAATGCGAGAGGAGGGAGGCAACTACAAATAGCACGAGGCTTACCCTCGCATTCGCATCGCCGTTTTAGGAGGCTTTAGCCCCAACCACCCAATCCAAGTCTCTAAATTGCGCATCATAAAGACAAAGAGTGAATACCACCCCCATGATGCATTCCATCTCGTCCCAATTATCCGGAAATCTTGGCGTAAACCCTTCATCACCCAAAAAAGGCGGCATCACCCGCTGTGTTTCGGACACCTCGGGACCAAAGGATCCATCCGCCCGCTTTCAACTCAACTGCATACATATCTCCCCGTGCAACAGACACCGCTACAAATGTCTTTTCTGCAGTAGCAGGTCAATAGCCCTCGCACTCGCTTTGACCCCAAATATTCTCCACCCTCCGACATCTCCACCTTGACGAAAAGCACGGAGGCCCGGCTGCCCTGGCAACCGTCCGTCTAGTTGATCATGGCTTGCATCCATCGTCGATCTATTCGAGATTGGCGCAGCCAAGACATGGTCTTTGTGTGTATCGTAGCTCCAAGACAACGAGCCTGTGTTCCTAGCACAGACCAAACGGGCCGCCGTGGGGATGGATGATCAAGATGTTGTGAACCAGAGCTTTCACATCGTATGACACTGTCTCGTGTCGGAAGATAAGCAATTAACAAGTGACACTCACCTCACATACAATGTTTCAGGACCCTCTAGAGAACTTAATAATATTGCGAATTGACTCAGAATGCGACGATTCCACAGTCATCACTCATGATGGTCGTCTCAGTATCATTATCCCAACACCAACAGAGCAACCAAAACTGCAATCCGAACAAACAGACAGACCCTTCAGCAGAACCTGTAGACGAACCCTGCAGCCAACAAGAGACGGATCCAAAGAAACAAAAAACACACAAACACTCTCACAATGTACAATCCCTATGTCCCCTCCCTCATGTGCTAAACAACTCGCAAAGAAATGCCAGCCATTATATGCCAACTCCTCTAGGGGCCGCCGAGGCTCATTTTTCTCTTCCGTCGTCAAATACCGGTCTGTGATGCCGAAACTGTGTACGCCTTTTTATACCGTGTATTTGCATTTGTCCAGATCGCTTCATATGTATATTCGAAATCTCCGAGTGCGCCGCAGGAAATCGGGAGTAACCTATGCATTGTTCTCCTTATTCTGCGACTGATGAGGATATTGCGGGTCGGTGAGGGACCTCTCCCACTCGTCCATTAGGTTTGTCGCGGTGCGCTTGAGGTTGCTGGGTGAGAGGCCCTTGACCATGTTGGGGAGGATCTCCTCTAGCTTGGGGGAGAGTAGGGGCGTCTCGTAACCGGTCGACTTCTTCTTGCTATTCAAGGTCAGCACACGTCTCACCAGATCCGTCCAACCCCAGCCCAACAATTACTTACGATGGCGAGTCAATAGGCTCCCCATCGTCAGAAGTGGCCGACAGGTCGTCCAGACCGCCACTTCCCATGGTAGAGCCGCTCCAGCGGGATGTCTTTGAGGATGAGGCCGGCGACTCCCAGTTGGACCAGTCATTGTCGTCCAGTGCGTCAAATCCGAGAGGCTGCCACGAGAATGGCTTACTCTTAGTCTTGGACCTTTCTCGAGAGGTCTGTTCAGTCTTGTTCTTGGTGCCCGTGGCCGATGTCGTAGATTTGTCCGAGAATTCCATCACCTCATTGCCGGTGTGTGGTGGCTCGAATACCGTGCTCACCTTGGGTCGCAGAGGTCGGTTAGGTCGAATTGTGTCCTGGGTTCTGGATGGAGCGTTCTGGCCGCTGATGGGTTCGTCTCCAACTGTGATTTGGCGAATGTCCTCGACGAAGGCCTTGAAGCCCGTCTTGAAGTCCTCGAAAACCTGGGGCACAGCGGCGTTCTGCTGGCTGCGTGGCTGCCACGAGGCACGCTTGGCTAGGTGTGGGTTTGTTAATTGAGCGGTCCTGCGCTCTATTGAAGGTAGCCTGACAGGCTCAAATTCATGATCGCGATCTCCATGCAACGAGAACCCAACGTCTGGCTTCGCCGGCGAGAGCAGAGAAAGGGTCCTCGTGTGCCCACCGCGCAAGACCCTTCGTCGACTGGGGGTCGCAGGGTTCTGATTCTGCTGTAGTAACTTCCTCCTCTCCATGTCGGCGCTGCGCCGGTTTGAGCCAGCCTCCTCCTCGGAGGGTAGAACAGGACTCCTGAATGCCTCAAAGGGAATTTGATCACCCTTCTTCTCTTGGGAAGTCCACCTCTTCTTGAGCGAGTTAAGCTCTGCCTCTGCACGGAACAGCTCTTCACGTAGTTCCAGCACTCGTCTCTCCTGAGCAGCAATTGCAATGATGAATTCATTTGCGTCAGCAGGTGATGTCAACCCCGATTCGATAGGCGTCGGGGGTACCGAAGACATGTGTGCAGAGGTTGGGGTTGGCCGAGATGGGTCGCTCGTAGGGGGCGCAATTGGCAAAGTAAGTGAAAGTCTGTTGACCTGCCGGTTCAGACTGGACACGCTGGACTTGGCTCGGGCATGTCCACGTCTAAAGGGGACCGGGTCGTCCTTGCGAGGCGGAGGAGGCATTGCGGGTGCTGAACTTGAACTGCCGTGGTGGCCGTGTGAGATAGAATTCAGGTGTCTCTCCTTTGGACCCTGAGCTGGGTCACGATGGGGAGCATACCTGGGCAGCGCGGCAGCAGTATTGACCGAATTAGGGGCCATGTCAGAACTGAAGGTGGAAGGAATAGTCATGTCCGAAGGCAGACGATCAGCAACCGAGTAGCGTCGGCGGATTGCTTGTTGTTGTTGGCTTTGTTGTTGTTGCGATGCCATGTCCAGACGACGACACTCGACGAGGTTGCAATACTGTAGGGAGCGGACACCGAGTACTCGCCGGCGTTTGTTGTACAAAAGAGTGTCTGGAGCTCGATAGGCTCTGCGACGCCGCGGTCTAGCTGCGGCGACAGCAGCAACGGCAGCCCTGGAAGCGAGCGCTCTGTGGTGTATTTGTGTCAGGTGGTGGTAATCATCGAAGAGGGCGAACGAGCAACGGTGGGCGACGCAGAGTGGGAAAAGAAAACCGGGCATCAGGGAGCGGCACGGCACTGGATAAGGAGAGAGAGGCGAGCTGGGTGTGGGTTTCGAGGTGGGCGTATGTGGGCGTGTGTGCCGGCGGTGGTGTTGCGCATTTGGGGTATGGCGCCGCTGGTTATGGGGGTTTCGGTGGAGAGCCCACTAAGCCCAGTGGCCTCCTGTCGAGAATAGAGCCCTGGAGGCGTCCAGTAACACGACCCTATCTCCCCAAAACAGGCACCCGAACAGTTAGCTCGACTCGCTCGACTCGCACCAGGGCAGCGTCGACAAGCCTCAGGTTCCGGGGGCCTGAGTCGAAACCTTGAACCGAGCTGGGGGCGATGTTCAGGAGGCTAGGCTTGGGGCACCATTGGATACGGATGCTGGGCAGGGAGGGCAGGGCGCTTTGCGTGATGAGAGGCCGGGGGACGGACGGACGTTGGAGGGGGCTTGCTGGGGTTGTAAGAGTGAAGGAAATTGATGGATCCCCGTCAGGGACGAGCCGTTGAGCTGGGAGTCGTCTCGAATAATATGAATTGTCGTAGGAATGTAAGCGAAAACAAAAAAGGGACAGTCGATCGATCAGGGGGAGGGGGAATGGAG